>WNWK01000013.1:887500-967500 GCA_009830355.1 Cherax destructor
CACGGGGAGCCTTGATGCTGGTGGTGATGCTTTATCCAGGCTCTTGATGGGACGGTGAAGAGCCTTGATGCTGGTGGTGATGCTTTATCCAGGCTCTTGATGGGACGGTGAAGAGTAATGCTTTATCCAGGCTCTTGATGGGAAGATGAAGTCTTGATGCTGGTGAAGAGTGATGCTTTATCCAGGCTCTTGATGGGACGGTGAAGAGCCTTGATGCTGGTGAAGAGTGATGCTTTATCCAGGCTCTTGATGGGACGGTGAAGAGCCTTGATGCTGGTGAAGAGCCTTGATGCTGGTGAAGAGTGATGCTTTATCCAGGCTCTTGATGGGACGGTGAAGAGCCTTGATGCTGGTGAAGAGTGATGCTTTATCCAGGCTCTTGATGGGACGGTGAAGAGTCTTGATGCTGGTGAAGAGTGATGCTTTATCCAGGCTCTTGATGGGAC
Organism: Cherax destructor; assembly: GCA_009830355.1. Taxonomy (NCBI): domain Eukaryota; kingdom Metazoa; phylum Arthropoda; class Malacostraca; order Decapoda; family Parastacidae; genus Cherax; species Cherax destructor. Next base: position 887,947 of record WNWK01000013.1, read on the forward strand.
GGTGAAGAGCATCAAAGTGAAGAGCCTTGATGCTAGTGAAGAATATTTCATCTAGGCCTTGATGCTGGTAAAGGGATATTTTTGATTCAGAGAACTAGAGCTACCCTTCCCTTTGATCAAACATAATTTTCTCCAGTACGCCATACTGTGTATGACCCAACAAGGTTTAACACACACACACACACGGGGCCAGGAACTATGAATCGACCCCTGCAACCACAACTAGGTGAGTACACACACACACACACACGGCCAGGAGCTATGAATCGACACCTGCAACCACAACTAGGTGAGTACACACATACATACACGTGTGTGTGTGTACTCGCTAGTTGTGGTTGCTGGGGTCGAGTCACAGCTCTTGGCCCCGCCTCTGTGTGTGTGTGTGTGAACATCGTGCCTTTACAGGTGAGTGTAAAGAGGAGTACAGAGGAGTCTGGTGGCGATCAAGACGAGTTAAAGACACGTTGCAGAGCAAGCCTTTATTGGGACAACGTTTCGGTATGTGTAGAGCTGTATCAAGTATCAGGTTGTGACTTAGTGAAGCTCTGCACAGAGCGAAACGTTGTTCCGATTAAAGCTTGTTCTTTGACTCCTTTCATCTTCATTGTTGTCGGAAGTAAGGAATTTGGATCAGGCGATCGAAACATCAGTGACAGTAATGCACAAGTAACTGCTGAGAGAGAGAGAGAGAGAGAGAGAGAGAGAGGGGGGGGGGCATGGCGTCCAGAGCTTGTCACAGCTACAGTAATTAGACAGATTCCGTTACCTGGACACCTAGAATGTTTAAAGCCTATTAGCTAACTTAATGGCGAAATATATACATAAAATCAAGTCGTAAAACTAATCTCAGTAAGCAGCGACAAGCAGTTTTCTAGACTCAATAATACAAGTATTGAAACGTGCCATACAACGTTATGAAAAGGGGAAGTAATGGAAATTGGGTTGTTACAACAGCTGTAGACAATGATGGGTATCTGTTGTTATAACAGTAATCATAACAGTAAGTATTAATAATTAAACATCAAACAAACGTACACAAAGAGATAAGAACCGAATATTAAGCATGTAGGTGACCAGGACTCGAAGCTGGCTACGACGTTTCGGTCTTACTTGAACCATTTGCAAAAAGTCACGGTGTGACTTTTTGCAGGTTATTTGTGTATGGTTCCAGTCACGGTATTGTGCCTTTTTTCTTTGTCCGCTTTTGCATCGACGATAATTACTTACAAAAGTCACTGAATGTAGCAGTGTTTGATACGTCAGTATGCTACTTACTAGTGTTGGTAACAACAATTACCACTACCACCACCACTACCACCACCACTACCACCACCACTACCACCATCACCACTACCACCACCACCACCATCACCACGACTACCACCATCACTACTACCACCATCACTACCACCACCATCACTACTACCACCATCACTACCACCACCATCACCACGACTACTACCACCACCATCACCACGACTACCACCACCATCATCACCACGACTACCACCACCACGACTACCACTACCATCACCACGACTACCACTACCATCACCACGACTACCACTACCACCACCACTACCACTACCACGACTACCACTACCACTACCATCACCACGACTACCACTACCACCATCACTACCACTACCACCATCACTACCACCACCACCATCACTACCACCACCACCATCACTACCACCACCACCATCACTACCACCACCACCATCACTACCACCACCACCATCACTACCACCACCACCATCGCTACCACCACCTACTAGTCAGATGGTGCCCCTCCTACTTCCTCTGGTCTAACAGTGGCCCGTTTTACGACTATGGGGGCAGTGATCATAAAGCGAATACGATAGTAGTACATGGGGAGGGACAAGGTGAGGGACATGAGGAGGGACAAGGTGATGAACAAGGTGAGGGAGAGGGATGGACAGATATGTTATCTTTCTCATGTTCTATTCTATTTTCCTTCGTCACAGCTCTATCTTCTCCTTTCTCTTCCCCCTCAAATCTCTCGTCCCTGGCCGTTCATTACCTAAGTTTTAGCACTTTATTGCAGATGTGGAGAATGTAAAAAATTTCCTGCCTTAATTCAATCCTCTAGATTATTGGAAATGCCTAAAGTCCCTTATTGTACTCCCTAGAATGCAGGCAATCAAGGTACATCATAATTTCTACCTGGAAAATACTGGAGGGCCTAGTTTCCAATCTACGCCCTGGAAATAATTCTTACGGAAGCAGTAGCCTCGGCAGACGGTGAAATTACCCTCACTGAAAAGAAGGGGTCTCACAAGTACACTGAGATATAACTCAGACAGTGTAAAGGGTTTAAGACTTTCAACACTCTCCCTTCATATTTAAAGGGAATTACTAACAGACTCTAAATTGTCTTTAAGAGGAAACTTGAGAAGGTCCTCCAGACAATGACTGATCAGTCTGGCTGTGATTCTTACATTGTACTTCGTGCTAACATCAATAGCCTAATTGATTAGGCCAACAAGCAGACAACAGGTAAGTAGACTGGGAATATCGCAGAGAACCAGCTAATTCTATCCAAAGTCCATTTGAGGCCTAGCTAAGGTGACCTACCTGCAGGCCAGGTCACTCCCCACCCAGAGATAATCCACACCAATAAGTTACAGTTTCCAGGTGGCGATGTGCAACTTGACACAGCAGCAGCAGCAGCAGCAGCTTCTGGCAGAGGCACCTAAGTGCGCTGCTCTAGGCAGGTGGGCCTTGGGTAAACCACAGATTGCTCATTGCAGGGTTGGAGTCTCTCTCTCTCTCTCTCTCTCTCTCTCGCTCTCGCTCTCGCTCTCGCTCTCGCTCTCTCGCTCTCTCGCTCTCTCCTCTCTCTCTCTCTCTCTCTCTCTCTCTCTCTCTCTCTCTCGCTCTCTCTCACGGACGCGCACACAACAATCGAAGTAACTACTCGAGTATTGGTGTAGAATAACTAACCCTTCGTCGTAATTTACAGAGTTAAAGAGAGTAGGCGCTGGTCTACAAGTTCATCGGGCAATTCAAGAAGAATTAATAGTCAAAATATTGGAAGGAATGGGGAAGAAAATGAGTTGTTTATCAAGAGAGATATTAACAACCTATGCCGAGTCCATAACAAAGGAAATTAAGCAAGAACGTTTTAAGATTCCACGGTGATGGATCTGCTTCGTGTAAACAAAATGTATAACATTTGTCTAATGTGATGTTTAGGGTCAGTGGGATGTTTGACATCTCTAGCTCGGAGCCAGTGATTAGGGATGTTTGATCTTACCTGTCAGGGATTTTGAGTGTCTGAAGGATGTTTGGTGTTACCTGTCAGGGATCTGGAGTGTCTGAAGGATGTTTGGTGTTACCTGTCAGGGATCTTGAGTGTCTGAAGGATGTTTGGTGTTACCTGTCAGGGATCTGGAGTGTCTGAAGGATGTTTGACGTCACTAACACGGGGTTCCGAACGTTATAGGGATGTTATACGTCACCGGCAAAGGATCCTGAACGTCAGTGTGATGCTTGACGTCAGTGAATAATGATCTGTTGCGTCCTGCGGTGAGTAATGTGGGGCATCCTGTTGACGTTTGTTACAGTCAGTGTTATAGTGTTACGGTGTTAGTGTTATAGTCAGTGTTACAGTCAAGTCAGTGTTATACACCTCCACAACTTATAACTCTTCTAACTGTGCGGTACAACTCTCCATATACTTGTTTCATGGTTTTCATGACAAGGTCCAGGACCAGGCCTCTGGGCTAAGTGCTTGGCCAATCAAGTTGTTGCTTGCTACATGCAGTCTGACCTAGACATCAAAATCAGGCTGATAAGGAGCTTCCTGGAGGACAAACAGTGTCGAGTTACTGCTTGAAGACAGTTATGCTTTTGTCATGTCAGTTTAATATTCTTTCAAGAAAGAGAAAATAATGGAAACCGCCTCATTAATTCTGAAACCAACTTCATACTGTAACAAGGGCAGTTCATATTATATATTATATATGTCGTGCCGAATAGGTAAAACTTGCGATTTCGGCTTAAATAGCAACGCTTTTCTTGCCGAATAAGGCAATCGAAAATTTGTGTATGCAATAATTTCTCAAAAATCATTCTGAACCTAACGAAAAAAATATTTCATTGTGTTTGTTATTAAATTATTGTAAACTTATCTAAAATATATTTAGTTGGATTAGGCTAAATTAAATTGCGCTTGTTATAATAAGGTTAGGCAAGTTTTCTAAGGTCCTTTTGGTACAAAATTATTATTTTTTTCTTTAACATAAATGAAAAGCATATCTTTAAACGTATAAGAGAAAATTTTAGAAAAGACTTAATTTTAAATGAGTTCTTGCTAATTGACCAGTTTTACCTATTCGGCACATACATTATATATATAAATAATCAAAACAATTACTCTAAATTATGAAGCCAAAATATCAAATTATCTCGGTTCATTTTTCATGGTACAACTTTGTTTATTTTAAATAGATGTCAAAGTTTGTGTTTCATGAAGAGTGAAACTTGATGTTAGGGGGTGAGGGAGGGAGGGGTGTAGGGGGTGAGGGAGGGAGGGGTGTAGGGGTGAGGGAGGGAGGGTGAGGGAGAGGGGTAAGGGTGGGGGTGAGGGAGAGGGTGTAGGGTGGGGGTGAGGGAGAGGGGTAAGGGTGGGGAAGCAAATATCGTATTTCCTCTGAAAGTATTGACTTAACACATACCATTGTGAGAATGTGGCACATACTTGACCTTATAATTTGTAAGCTGATCCATGATTATTTGACCCCTTGACCTCAGACTGCTAAAAATCCCATTTTGACTCATGATTAACATGTTGACCTCAGGTTGCTAAATTTTTTTTAACTTCGACCCATTATTCCATAACCCTTTGAGGCTTCCTGACCCAAGTGTCAACATGCGTGGTCCAAGACTCTTCAACCTGGTACCAGCAGGTATCAGAAACATGCGTGGTCCGAGATTCTTCGGTTTTTAAGGGAAAACTTCGACACTACTTCCGCCAAGTGCCAGATCAACCAGGCTGTAGTGACTGGCCGGTGAGTCACCACCAACGACAACCTGGTTGAACAGGTAATAAACAGAAAAGCCTGACCTCCAAACAGGGATGCAAGAGACTGGGAAAAACTCTCGAAAGCAGTATAAGGTATATCACAGATGAGTAGGGGTAAGAAGCATGTCTTGGATAAGCGGACGAAGGATCGACCCCCCACTGTTTCTTGCACTGAGTGGCCCACACGAGTTTAGCGCCTTACATTTATAATAATAATAATAGTACTTGTGAGGATAGATGCTCCACCTGCATCAGGGTCCCTTATAACACAAGGACCCCAATGAAAATAAGTCAGACTTTTTTTTTTTTTGGGGGGGGGGTTATCGTAGGTAATTTACACTGTGTATGATGATAATTGTACTTGTGTGTACCTTTATCTACATAAACTTATAACGTAGCATTTGACCAGTAATTGCTAAAGGGCCTCCCGTACCCTGACCTCGTGACCTCCTGGCATCTCTGGTATGGTACACTGGCTCTCCCTCCCCCCGCTTACTCTCTCATGATCCCCTGTTTATACTGCAAAGAAGAAAAATAAAAGTACTCTTAGAGAGGGTGTAGGAGGAAGAAAATGAAGAGGAAAGAGAGGAGAGAGAGGAAGAGGAGGAGGAGGTATCGGTGGTTTAGAAGGGTAAAGACTATAAAAAAATTAAATAGGGGAAATCAGGCAATTAAAGACATAAAATGTGGAAGGTCGTGAAGATAAGTCAAACAAGAGGAGGGATTGTTTTGAGAGGAACATATACAAGACACACACAGATAAGAAGGACAAAAATAAAAGAATGCGGAGAAAAACACCAAGGCATGAAAGGGCGCAAAGAAGTGAAGATAAAGAGAATACAAAGAGGGAGGAGACACCAGAGTAACCCGATGCCAGTGTGGGAGGTGGAGAGGGGAAGTGGCAGGGAGGGAAGTGAGGGGAGCGGGAAGTGGTGGGAAGAGGGTAAGTGGCACGGAGAGAAAAAGAGTTAAAATGGCACTGAAAGGAGATCCTCGTCCTGGTTCAAGGTATTTAAGGAGTCTTTGTGCATCTCAAACTTAGAAGTGCCTGAAGAGGTTGTGGATTTTAAGCATTTTCAACCAGATCGAATTTTTTGGTATTATTCTTGAGGACAAGAGTAAATTTTGCGAGGTTTTCATAAGAATATAAGAAAGAAGGAGCACTGCAGCTGGCCTACTGACCTACTGGCTATGCTAAGACTTTTATAATGTTACTTTAAATGTTTGTTTTTATTTAATATCAAAATCTTTAAAAGGATCACTTTAAAAGTAAGACTGGTGAACATATAGAATCATAACAGTTACAGAATATAGGACAACACGGGTTTAAAGCGGGTCGTTGTTGCAACTTCTGGAGCATTACACTGTTTTTGCATGTTCTGGAAGATAAGTAATATACCGACGTAATATACACAGACTTAACTAGTCACACAAAGTGTGACTAGTTAATGGTCCAAGTCGGACCGAAACGTCGTCGTAAGTTGCTCCTATGTGCGGGTTATTTGTGTATTGTTCCAGTCAGGGTATTGTGCCTTGTTGTTTTTCAAGTGTGATCAGACCCCTGGCTGTCTTCAAGACGCTGGACAGGCACCTCAAGTCAGTACCTGACCAGCCGGGCTGTGGTTTGTACGTCGGGTTGCGTGCGGCCAACAGTAACAGCCTGGTTGATTAGGCCCTGATTCACCATGAGGCCTGGTCACAGACCGGGCCGCAGGGGCGTTAACCCCCGAAACCCTCTCCAGGTATGTTGTGAGAACACACAGAAGGTTAAAGTTGAAATATGGAGCTTCAGCCTATTAACAAATCTGACGTAGAGAGTAATAATAACCAATAAAGTATTAACATATTTGACATAGTGACAAATCATAGAACAACGTAACCTCATTCCCGTATATACCTTAGCTTTGAAGGTAAAGTATATATGATACTAGAATTTGTATGATAGTGGCATGCATAGAGGGTCGAAGAAAACAATATGATGAATGATTTGTTTTCAGTTACTCATTTATGGAAAATATAAGAAATAAAAACTGGAACTTGAGTAAAATATGTAATCCAAGGACTCGACAGAGCGGAAAAGGAATGTATGAGAGCTGAGGTTAACCCTGTTTGAAGATCTTGAGTTCAACGACCACAGTGGTGTTGTTATTGCAGTTGCAAGGAAAATAACAAACTGAATAACAAAAATAACAAAGTGGATAACAACATCCTTGACAACAAGGGATACGAATCCTGTGTTGGCAGTCTTTAATACACTTATACTCACTAGTGTATAATATTGCTGTGCACTAACAGCCCTTTTGTTAGGCACGCAAATTTACATAACTGAATAATGTACGAATAACTTTCACTGTCTACATCAATTCAAACATCTAAATTATTAGAAAGTCCGATAAATCCTCAAACTATTTTCCTTAGAATGCAGACAAAAAAAAAGATATATAATTCACAACTGGAAAATATTGGGAGACTGGTTACAACTCTACAGTGAAATTACTTACAAGAGCAGCAGGCACGATAGACGGTGCAAAATATATCCAGTGAAGTAATGATTTACTTTACATTTAGTTTGGCAGACGGTGCAAAATACCTCCAATGAAAAGGAAGAGCGCGGTGAGCACACTAAGAGAAAAATCAGTAAGTGTGAAGGGGCCAAGATTTTTGAACGTCAGCCCTTCTTACATACGCGGGATTATCAACAGACCCCTGGCTGCCTTCAAGACAGAACTGGACGAGTTTCTCAAGCCAGTGACTGATCAACCAGGCTATAGTTGGACTTCGTGCGGCTAACACCAACGGCTTGGTTGATCGGGGCCATCCACCGGGAGGCCTGGTTTGGAACCGGGACACGAGGGCGTTGGCCCTTGGAACACACTTCAGGTTGACTCTGCTTAAGTACCTTGGATTCGGACTGTAAAATAAAAACTTATTAAAAGTTAACAGGAAGCAGCAAGTGAGAGGAATGACCCACGCTACCGAAAAAATCATGAGATCCATGGATGTCCATGTCTCCTAACATTTGCTATCCCTGGTCGCCTAGCAGTAAATAGGTACTTAGAGGTTGACTGTTTTACCCCAAGGATCCTAACGAAAATAAGCCACATTGCGTGACAAAACTTGTCCACAAGCATCCACCTCATCCATCTCCACGATGTAAGAAGGGGCAACTCTAGATGCTTGTAACCAAGGACAAACGTCCTCACAAGAAACCTTCCACAAAAGGACAAGATGACCCACCACACCTTAGCAAATTCCAATTGATGCGCCATGGAAGCTACGCCACTCATTACGCAGCTCTCACTCACCTGGAGATGAAGAATACATTATTAGTCCTCTGAATGTTGAGTCCACCTGGAAAATGTAAAAGGTTCTCCAGGAAGACAAATCCTGACACTCAAAGAACAAGATAGTCCGTTTAGTACGTGATAAGGAGTTTATGAAATTGGAAGGGTAGCCAAGACGGCATGAACATTCACTACTTTTCTGTCAAGAAGTGTTGTTATTTCTTTCTTCGTGCCCTCCGCATTTGTGACCCTCATTTCCTTGACTTGGAAATTTCCACTCTTCGCAATTCGTTCTTTCGTCTTGGCTACCTTCCCGATTTCATAAACAGAGAACTAGATCCTCAACAAAAAAACATCGAAAAAACAGTCATCTGCTGCACGGTAGAAGTAGAACCGAATCCCATTATCAGCATGCTAAGAGTCCTGAAAGCAGAGCAGTACACACTAAAACACGACGACCACGATGCGTCTGGACTCAGTATCTTGGCCCATGTTCATCGGCCTGTGAGGCACTTACCAAGTGAGAGCTTTCTGAGTCACTAACATACAACTGGTGGAGGAACATTCACTATCATTATCGTTGCTATCTCTTGTGTGCAGTAGTCAATAACTCCAACTCACTTTATTAACAACTCACTACCATTGCTACATAGCAATCCTCGACCAGTGCTACACACCGACAAACAGCCCATGAACAGCAGCAAATATCTTCGACCACTGCTGCACAATAACACCTGCAGCCCCTACATTGCAACAGCCCGATACCATACGAAAAAAACTACTGGACACAACGGAGGGCACTGTCTCCCTCACTAACATCTAAATGTGATAAAAATGATATCTTGCCTTCAGCTATATCATATTCTGGCACCTGGGGAAAACCATCTGTGGCAGGACACTAAACGAGCGTTCTCCTACACACTGGAGAAGATATATTTAATGATAAAACCAGAGGAAATCAATTCTGTGACGGCCCAAACAACCACCGACTTGACAGAGAAGGCGGGAGACCTGCTTGAAGCATCAGAAATGGAGATGAACATAAAGTAAATGTTCCTCAATAGTTTCAATTTAGGATCGTAGAGCTGGACTACCAGGGACAGAAATAAAACTTCGTCGCACTCTTAATACTAGAGAACCTTGACACCCTCTAACTTTATTTGTGGTCACCACAGTCTGTGTATAGCTGTCACTTCTGTCACCACAGTCTATGTATACCTCTCACTTCTGTCACCACAGTCTATGTATAGCTCTCACTTCTGTCATCACAGTCTATGTATAGCTGTCACTTCTGTCACCACCTAAGTCTCCAAAATGAAACGTAAAGAATGCCAACTGGGAGTTTTTCCTGATTAATCTTAAATTTTGTTAAGAAGCAATATTACCAGAGGAGCCAGAGGAACTAGAGGATTACAATCCACTCCACATAAGACAAGCAGTAACAAAGGCAGCCAGTCAATACGCACGGTAAGTTGTAGAAGCGACATCCAACAGAGGTAAGTAAGTTCTTTAAGAGAGAAGTGGGGCATCATGCACGTCTCGTCTCCAGGAAGGTCAGGAAAGGTAACTGAAATGGCTTCAGTGGTGCGCCTCAGTTGGTCAGCATACCATCGTCTGTGAAATATGTTTCCCGCACCAAAACCCCAGCTCCTTCACATTTTCCTCTGCTCAATGAGTGTTGGCGATCACCAACAGTCTGACTGGTCACAGACTCTGTATTTATTTATCTTACATATTAGAAACAACATTCAGTGCTTGCATCGCGCACCGCCGCCTCTCTGCCTCCATTACAGCTGGGTACCACTAGTATTGAAAAAGTTCTTTCTACTGTCTTTTATGAGTCTCTCTTCGTAGTGTAAACTTATGACTTATTGCTCTCTATATTGTTCATTACAAAATATCTTCAATGTTTTTTATACAGTTTTATAAAAGTGTAAGTGGTTATCAGTGTCCTCTCTTTCTCTTATCTTTGAAGAAGAGCTGTTCAAGGGGGTGCCTTGTCTTGGTGAAGGACTCTTGATCTGAGGAGCTGGATTTGATTTAATTCCATTTCCTGAGATCAAACCTGAATACCTCACACCTCCCAAGTTTAGTTAGTGACAATTTTTGTAATGTACCCTTTGCATTTCTTATATTTTTTAGTATATTTTTTGTTTGTTTGCAGTTTGGGGAACTTCTTATATTGATTCATTATTTTTCTTTCCCTTCGATGGTTTTTCGGCCCCTTTTGATAAATTATTAGTTTTTTATAGGTGGTTACTATTTGTTGAGATGTATTGCACTGCAATATTCACTTGAATATTCAAACGAATGTCAGTATAATTTATGTCTTTGCCATGTAATACCTCCTCAATTTTTCTAAAGCATTGCTTTAGCTGTCTCATTAGGACTGAAGAAGCCACTAGTGGTGAAGCGTTTCCTGTAATAAATGTCCTGAAATGTGTCTTTTTCCACAATAAATACATGGAAAATATTTGAGGGGTCAGGTCCCCAATTTACACAACTTACTGGAGTGAGAAGTCCATCAGTCTTAAACCTTATACCAGCAGATGTGAGATATATTAGCGGAACAAATGTAGAAGTGTGTGTGTGTGTGAGCAGTTTTTATTCAGCCCTCAATCAGGAAGCAACGCCCCCACCCCCTATATGGCCTCGAAGAATGTTCGTGGCTCCACATTGCTGAGAAATTTTTGCATATACGTACAACAGTAGACTTCTTTAGACACAACATAAATGCCACAAGAATTATAGCGTGAGGGAGATTGTACCCAAAATTCGCCTGGAATCTTCCTGGAATTGAGTTCCTCGTTCCTCAAGTGGTATTAGTTTCTTGTCATTGCTATCTTCTAGCCATGACAAATAAAATATACCTGTGATTATTATTATATTTTTGTGAAGTGCTAACCCCTTGTGGGTTATTTAGCATAAGGTGTAGTTTATCTGGGGTTCACTTGCTTGAGCCTGGCTTGCTTGAGCCTGGTTTACTTGAGCTTGGCTTATGCATGTCTGATTATATCTGTTATGAACGGCAGTTGCATGAACATACAGACAAGCGCATGTGTTGCGTGTATAGTATTGGTTGATAATCTTGCTTTCTTTACACTGTATGGAAAGTTTAGTCAGCTGTGTGTGCAAACTTTGTTGATGCCCCAGGATTCACTTGGAATGTGGGTTGATGTGTGGGTGGGTGACGGTAGTGGTGGTGGTGATGGTTGTTGTGATGTTGAGGGTAGTGGTTGTTGTTGTGGTGATGGTGATAATCTTAGCTTTTATTATGATTTTGTGGAGGTAGTGCTTATGCAGATGAAAGTGGTGACTATAGTCGTAGTGGTTCTGGTTGGTGGTAGTGACGATGGTGGAGATTACGAGTGGGCGCGAGTTACCTTCAGAAGATCCATATTGGCGGGCGGTGTGGGCGAACCAGTGTGGCACCATGCCAGACTGCACTTTCTGGTTCTGTATTGGAGTGCCATAGCCAGGGAATGTGCTGGAAGGCCGGAAATGGCACTGAATACTAGGAAAGACGTTCATTGTCTTAACAAATGAGACTAGTAGTTTTTAGCGCCGAAACGACTAAATTATTGTACACTCCATGGCCATCGTGTGGAGTGTAAGGGATTGTAGTATACAAGACAAGCAAAGTTGATGGACTGTAGAATGCTACTTAGCTTAATGACGGCTCAACTTCCCGCAGCCGCCTCCACAACATTCTATGGAGCCGTCGATGCTACAGCCCTTGGGCTACCTGCCTGGAGTCTACCTACCTGGAGGTCATTCCGGGCATCGACGTCCCCGCGGCCCGGTCTATGACCAGGCCTCCCGGTGGATCAGGGCCTGAGCGTTATATCAACATTTCATGTTATTGCTGAAATGATGATTTCTTACTTTTTTTGTGCTCAATGGCCCTCCGATGACGGGGTAATAATGGTAATTCCAGATAAAGCATGAACTAGCTATCTGCTGCGCAGCCGACCTGACTACGTTCATAACTTCCTAGACGTATCTGGGTATTGTATCGCTCACCATTCGTTTTGAGTCTGGACGACTCATATATTCGTAAAAACACCAGTTTTTACTTGGTTTTCGAAGGACCTTTGGTTCTTATGTACTTGTACACTGTATTACAAGTTTTTGGACCACTATGTGGCCACTATCCGGTTCGAGCACGACCACTGTAAGGAATTGGTAGCATACTAAGACAAGCAAATAAATGGACTGTACTAAGGTACTTATCTTACGACAGCTGAACGTCCTGCAGCCGCCTCCAGAACTTTGTCCCTGGCTTTTGGCAGGGATGTAACCCGGTATCGGTGTCTTGATTGAAGTAGTAGTGTCTCGGTGGCACTGTCTCTCTGAAGATTGTTCGTAACACACTAATACTACTTTGCTCTTTAATATTAGTTCTTTGGTAGTAATGTCACAACAGGAAGATAGTACGCTTCACTGTGTACTACCACGAATTGCTGAGATTGTCACTGAAGAACAGAAACACGCGAATCACTAGTGTCCTTGTTCTTCTAGCGTGAAAAACGAGTTGTAGGAAGCCTCCTATTCGGACCTACACGGAAGATCAAACCTGAAGTCACTTGTGCTCAACTAACAACGCGGGTTTATCGCCTTACATAAATATAATAATGTTTGGGTAACTTCTTGTTTTTCGCGTTTTATTGTTGTGATCCAGACAAGTGATAGGCAGGTACACAGTTACGGAAAGTTGGTCTTTTGTAGTTGATGAGGTAACAGTGATGTCACACTCCCTGGTGTCTCTTGTATGGTGAGGTGACACTATTCAAATCAAAATCACTTAGGTTTTCTCGCCTAGAGTACTGTTTGGTTTTGATGGCTCCATTCAGGGCAGGAGAATTATCAGAGCTGGAGGATACACGGATCGTTCACAATCAACAAAAGAGCCAATAAAACATTTCAGTTACTTCTAACGCCTAAACGTTCTGAATGTGTAGTCTCCGGAGGAGTGGAGAGAGAGAGAGAGAGAGAGAGAGAGAGAGAGAGAGAGAGAGAGAGATAATGCATATACAAAGAAGGAATGCCTAGTCCCAAACCTACACACATTACCATAACATTTACTTAAGTGATAGATATGTGATTAAATGTAAAATAAACCCAGGGGAAAAGTAGGGGCACCGTGGGCAATGTGAAAAAACACTGTATCAACATCCGTGGTCCTAGACTATTTAGTATGCTACCAGATGTCGAAAGCACTGCCGGGACAAGTGTAGAAAAAAAAATTCTTCAAGATGAAACTCGACAGGTACGTCCACCAAGTGCCAGATCAACCACGCTGTGGATATGTGGGTCAGCTGGCCGCCAGCAACAACAGCCTCTCTGACCAGGCAAACACTAGACAAGCCTAGCCCAGTGCCGGGCTGTGGGAGTAGGAAAGCTCTGGAAACCGCTCACAGGTATATCACAGATACAGATATGCCACTCCTTGTTGTCTCTTGTATGCTAGAGGGAACCTCACTTAAGATTGTTAATAGAAACATAACAATAAAACAAATTTTATTTATACAAGGCTTCAACCACTGCAGGATTTATCAAGTGGTACTTGATTCAGGTCCCCAGTGGGTGAAGCAAAGAAACAAGTGGTTGTTTGCTGTAAATGGCTGTCTGCTATATTTTGTCGGTGTACAACCATCATTCCACTCACCTGAATTTACGAAAACCTTTTGTAATGTTTTTGACTTTATTTTGCCACCAAAGCAACTGTTTATAGTGTACCCCATATCCATCCTGTGGAGGGTAGCGCAAGAGCGTATGGATACACACAAGACCTAGGAACTGGAACCCAAAAGGGTTAACAGAAGTACATCTGGGTTCATATCTACAATTAATTTATCTGTTGTAAGCATATCACATAGCTTATTATACTGTCTATATTTATATTTTTCAATATAAGTATTCAAAAAAGTGACCACAAAGCTGACCACTTGCTTTGCATTTTGTTTGATCGTCAACTGTGTGTCTGTCAAACTGCCAGAAGCACTTGTAATCAAGCCTATGTCTGGCTACTCCAGCATCAGTCTGTTCACATTACAAGTTGCTCCATAAACATACTTATCTACGCTCATGTTATAGTGACTGATAGACGTACTCAGGCTTCTAACTACATTCCTATGACATTCACTTTCAATATTTACTTCTCTCCTAATGATATTCTTAATGATAGACACAGACTTATATTCGACATTTTCCATCAGGGTACTTTCTTTGGCTAACTTATCAACTTTATCACGAAAAGTAATTCAGTGTATGATGGAATCCAAAAGTGTTTATCACAGTCACTTTTTTTCCGGTTTTCGAGTATAGAATCTATATCTGGCTTCTACAATGAGCGTGTCGTTAGTCATAGTGCAAGACAAGAACCTTCAGTGATGATATATAATCAGTAATAATCAAAGAATCAAATTCAGTTTCATAAGTTGAATTTAGTGTCATTAGGATGGCAGACAATTCAGTTGTTAATTCTTAATCCTGTTTCAACATAGTTGCTATCGTTCTTATCTAGTGAGGTGGCACCAAGAGCAGATGCAGCTCTACCAGTGGACTCCTGCTTAGATCTATCAGTGTATATAATTTGTGATATATTATTACTAACAGTTGAGCGAGAACTTTCTTCTCCAGCAGTTGTCTTTGTAAGTAATGGTTGTACAATGTTGAGACATGCTACAATGTTTCACTTTCAGAGACTTAAGTTTGGTTGAGGCGAAAACTTCATGGAACTCTATTAACCTTGCTGGTAAAATTGATGAAAACACGAGGCTTTTGTTAGAAACAGATAATTTTGTATCCTAGAGGTTGCTAGTAAAATTAATGAAAACGAGGCTTTTGTTAGCAACAGATAATAGCTACTATACGAGCTTTGATTTTTTGGCGTAGCTAATGAATCAGCTTCGAAGCAGGACCAGGATAATCAAAGTTTATACGACTTGGAGAATATCAGTTGGTTTAGTTTGGTAATTACTAGGCAGTGATAGCTTGTCAGATGTACTGTATGAATGTTGTTACAGCCCCTCAGCTTCCAGGACTGATTGCCTCATCTTCTATTGTCTTCTGTGTATAGTTCTGCTAGGCTGAGAGACGTCTGATTATCTCTTTTGTCTTCTATATATAGTTTTGGACCAGAATTGGGCTGTGGGCGTAGGAAAGCTCTCGAAATCCTTCAAAGGTAAGGCTGAGTGACTGATCTTTGTATATCATCTTTGTACTGAATTGATGAAGTCACTGGCTGGCGAAACGTCTTCACATAAAGATACCCAGTTGTTGCACATGTCTAGTTTCTCATGTATGTTGCTGCCAGGTGTGTGGCATACATGTTTTTCCCAGGTGTGTGGTGTGAATGTTGATGTCACAGTGATCGTTGATATGTGGTTTGAATGTTCCTGTGTCGTTGATGACAGGTATGGTATAAATATTCCTGCATTATTAATTTCAGACATGAATGTTCCTTCCAGGTTAATGTCAGGTACTGGTCATGTGTTTAGCATGGTGACTCATAGGCGTAGCATGGTGCTAGCGCCGCTGTCCCACATTTAAAAGATCCGGGATAGATCCTGACGCAGATGGAGAAATTGAGAATGTTTCCTTACACCTGTTCACCTGGCAGGAAGTAGGTACCTGGGTGTTAGCTGACAGTGAATCGCATCCTGGGAAAGAGGACCGAAGGACGCAAGTGGAAATAAGCCACACTACTTTTCTTTGGTTATCCTGGGTTACCAACCCTCCGGGTTAATAATCCAAATGAAGCCTTATTTACCTGGCATGAATGCGCTTGCTATGTTAAATGTGTTATTTTTTATTTTGAGTTAGTGTGAGGGTGTGTTAAAGTTTGAGTATAGGACGTTGAAGGACAGCTCCATACATCACTGCACAGTTGTCATGTATATATCCTCAGCAGGCCATGCATTCATGCATACACATGTACGGGAACACTCACATCCACTTACACATGAAAACATATGCAGCCACATACATTAAAACATACACATAACCACATACACTTTAAATATATAGAGAACGTCATACACACATTTAAACTTACAAGTACATAGACGCTTATACAAAAGCTTACTCATAAAAAAAAACAATTTCTAACTAGATTAAAAATATACAAAAATACTTCTTTATTCACAATATTCTGCAAGAACCACTTGCAAGGTGAAGAATGCCGTTACCTGTGGATGCATACTATTTTGCATGATTATTATTGGTGTGGCGCCCACACCTGAGATGTTGACATCATCGCTGCAGGAGGAGCAGCAGCAGGGCGTACCTGCTGCTGCTGCTGGTGGTGGTATTGGGTAGTGGGTAACTGATGTAACTCCTGCCATGCGTCCCACACCTCGCCCACACCACACCCACACCACGGCCAGGCACGTACACACCCACTGCTGCTCTTTCCCCTAGTCTTAGTCTCATTCCCCACGCCCACACCAAGAAGAATAGCAGGAAGATATAAGCAAAGTCTTCCAGTGGGCAGCTGAGAATAACACAATGTTCAGTACTGATAAATTCCAACTGGTTAAGAATAGAAAGAATGAGAAACATACAATGAGCACAGTATATCACACGCAAGAGAGTCACCAAGCAGAACGAAAGGAACATTGAAAGACCTGGGTGTAATTATGTCAGTTGACCTTTCTTTTAATAAAGAACTGTACGAAATGTCGCGAAATCAGGAATATGACCGGGAGGATAAGATATATTTCAAAACAAGGGAAATAATGCCTATGGTGACACTTTTCTAATCACTTGCGCTCTTTTGCTTAGAGTACTGTTCAGTGTTGACGACTCCGTTTAAGGGCATGAGATCAGTGCTAGAACATAACTCGTTTATAGTCTGCATAGAGCCAGTAAATCATTTAAATTACTGTGAACACCTAAGAGCCCTAAATGTGTGTGTTCTCAGAGCAAAGGAAGGAGAGAGAAATTATAATATACAAGATGTCTTGTAAGTCTAGAATCGTAGGGTAAAATAAAAATTTAGGTCTGAGTAAGGAAGAACGCATCCAGATAATTCTATTTGTAGGAAATGGCAGTCAGAGTGAGGCCCCTGAGGAATATAAGAGTACATCCAGGCCGCGCGCCGATAATACTGCCGTTATCAGCGCACAGTCTGTACTGCAGTATGGAGCAGTAATCTGTTAAACGGTGAACACAACTGTAATTATGATATGCTAATAAATAGTCTGCTTACTGAACCGAGAGAAAATTTTTGAGTTGCCTTGAGAGTACATTGACCGTAGCAGGTGAGGCGGCATTGGTGTGTGGAGGAATTATTAATGTCATTAGTGCGCTGTCCCTGACCCTCCTGCACTCTGCATCCCTCACCATTACTATCTCTTGCAACATCCAGTCATTTCGCACACTTGAAGGCTCGTGTGCCAGTTTGCCATTTGCTGTGCATCTTATTCACTCCTCATAAGCTAGTAGAAGCCACTTTGTGTACTGAACAGGCTCAGAGTCAAAACTTGTATAAAAAATGAACAAAATGGTCTACTAACAATCCACATGGCTAGGATTATTTTGAAGCATCTGAAGTCTGCTGACAGTTCCTGGAACTTCCTTGTCAAATATACACCTTGAAGCCCTTTGGCGGGTGTAATTAGAGTCCTCGGCGATGTGGCGGGGCTGGCGGCTTTCCTCCAGGCAAGATACTGCCAAAGATGGCATAACCACTACATAAATAATGTGCATTGTCATGTATTGTGAAGTAGTTGCTGTTGTTGTAGCAGTGGGAGTGTAAGGTGTTGTTGCAACCTTGCTTGTAATGGTTCACGATGTAGATGGTTGCACAGGCAGAGGTGTGAGATATTGCTGCAGCATTGGTTATCGAGAAGGCGTAGATGACCTTCAACTGTTACAACTCTCAGGACAAAATTTAAAATCCCCTCCCCCAACCTTCCAGCTTTCCTCTAGCAGTCAGTAGGTACCTAGATATTAGCCAGCTATTGTGGTAACATCCTGGGGGGTGATAATGTACCTTAGATAAGACAGGGCTTTGAAATGAACTGAGGTAGAATAACAGCTTTTAGCCTGTAAATTCAGCTGTGTACAAAAAAAAAGCTTACACATGCAGGAGGTGAGGTCGTCTCAGGTGGTGAGAGCCGCCTACCAACACTCTCATCATAGATTACCAACACTCTACGCATTTTCCATGTAACTTACGTTGCTTAATAATATAAATAAGTATGAATATGAGGTAGATTTTCAGTGACTTTGTGTTTGGATGTTATTTAACTCTTGGTCTTTGTGTGTGTGGTACGAGAGGCGGCGCCTGGTACCATATACTGCCCGGGCACTCATGTTTCAACATATTACTTAGTTTTCCTTCACTAAATGTCTGGTTGGTATCTTTTTGTCTCCGCACGAAGCTATATTTTAAGCGGCCCTTTGTTTCACGCCATTTTGGTCCCTCTGCATGTGTTCGCTCGTATACAATATCTTATCCATTCTTAGTAACAGTGTTCGTTATGCCTGGCGTGGGACGGCGCTTATGCTAGGCTTTGTTTCTGTCTTATGTCAGATAAGGATGACGTACTTGTGTTAATCTGCAAGTTGCAGCTCTCTCTTTTTCCTATTCGAATTTAATAATTATTAAGGTGTCGTGCTATATTATCTCTGTTAACCTCACGTCTATGGTTGTCCCGGCTTGTGTTGCTGTTATAGGTGAATGGTAATACTCAGCCATCTTCATGCACTATCCACCCACCCTAGTCTATTATTATGGTTTTTGGGTAACCTTAAAATTATGGAAATTCTTAGGTTAGATACATTAAGATATTTTGTATCGCGTTAATTTTAACAAGGTTAGGCTGAGTTGCTAGAAACAGCTTTTGTTTCCACATGGAACTCTTATAGAATTAGGTAACCGCATATTGTGGGAGTGTGGGTGTACCTAATTTTATTGAATAGAAAACCTTAGTGTAAAATTAAAAAAAAAAATGGTCAAGTACTTGATTGCCAATATTTTAGCTAATTATTTTTGGCAGTTCTTTAATTAAATGTTTTCTTATGGGAGCTAGCTTCCTTGATTCTGGTGAAGGGCTATTAATGCAAGGAATCCGTCTTACACTACTCCTCTTCCTTGGACCGAACCTCATTGCCTCATACGTATTTCCCAGGCGCTGTATATCAAATTAGGGTTTAGCTCTTCCCCTGAAATATAATAATAATAATAATAATAATAATAATAATAATAATAATAATAATAATAATAAAAAATACAAGGACTCCACTGGAAATAAGTCACTTTTTCTGACTTTTTGGGGGCTATCCTAAGTAATTTACACATGTTGCTGTTAGATCATTGTACTTATGTGTACCTGTGCCTAAATAAACTAACATCCTGGCTGATCAGATCAGTGGTTCGACTCAAAACCCAAAGGGTAGGCCTAGGCAAGTTTTCTAAAACACGTTGACCTTGTTACCTAGCAGTAGATAGATTCCTAGTTAGTCTGTTGTTGTAGGTCGCATCCTGGGGAAAAATCTAAGGACTAAACGATAATAAGCCACACTGGCTTTCTTTGGTTATCCTAGATTAACCCTCAGGGGCTAGTAATCTAGTAAAGTTTTCTTTATATTCGCTAAGGAAAGCGACTACAAGAGTAAAACAAGCTTAAATCGGTCACAAGGTATCATAAAATTAAAGTTATTGTTGATACATAATTTTAAGGCATGGTGGTTTTTTTTTATATAATATTCTCCGTGTTAGAGTGAGATGCTGCATTCGGAAATAGCAGTGAGTGAACGTGTACGGCATGCTTTAGTGAGTGTATCTCCGCTTCCCTTCTGTCTCTCTTGCCTCTCCCTGCATGCTTTCCTGACTGTATCAGTGCTTCCCCTTTCTCATGTGTTTCCTGTCTTTTCCTGCATTCTTTCCTGAGTTTATCACTGCTTTTTTCTTTCATGTGTCTCACCATTCTCTCGGTCATTCCACGCCCCGCTTCGCCCTGCCGCAGCATCATGTTTAAAAAAAAATCTTGACACGTTGGCCAGTCTCTGTTTTCGCCCCTTCTGGGAAACAGTTTGGCAATAGATGGTTTCTGCTTCATTGGTTTTATTATATAAAATGTTTCGCCTGTCAGGAGACACTGAAGTTTCTTAAAGAATAAAACTTCACCACGTATTTGTAGACTGTAAAGCGTTGAGTACAGCTAGCCAGCGTGTCTTGAAGGATCAAGCCTCAACCCTTTCTTGCGTTGGATGAAATTGCCCATTTCCGACAAGTATAAACATCGAGACGGCGTTTCGCTCTTTGTAGTTATTGAGTACTGATCAAGCTCTACACAGAGCGAAACGTTATATCAATGAAAGCTGCTTCTGCAGTGTCGTTGTCTCTACATTCCCTACGCTGAATGACCTATTCGAGTTCCTGGATTCACATAAGAAATTCATACCGCACTGTTTATGTAAATAGAGAGGCTTACCATGTTAACTTGTGGGCACTCTGGATGCTTAGTATAAAATTGTCTGTCATCATTTATCACCTGTACCTTACCAATAAAAACAGTTCAGTTGTATTATACGGCTCGTTAAACATCAAACATACTGCAGCAGTACCGGAGGTGAGGGAGGGGCAGACGATGACCTCCCATTAGGATGCACGCCAGGTCTGGCTGACTCGCTAAATGTTTTATCTTTATTTTTCCTTGAACCTTCTTGAGAACACGATCATTGTGTAGCTACACATATCTGTATATCAGTTACCAGGTGATAACGGGAAGCTGTGTTTAACCAGCAAACTTATCAAGCACGATGATTTAAATGCAAGCCTATTGACTGTATTTCCTTTTGCACATTCGTTCATTGGGGGGGTAATTGAGGTTGGCGAAGGGCTCTTGATCCAAGGAGCTGGAGTTACTCTCCTAGATCTCGCCAGATTGACTTCCTTTCCCAAGGTATTCGAATCCAACGGGTCTAGTGATTCTCCAGTTGGTGCATTCATGTAATAGAAGTGATGGATGTGTATATATGATATATATATATATTATATATATATATATATATATATATATATATATATATATATATATATATATATATATATATATTTGTGTTAATGGTTAAATACTCGAAATTAATCTCGTGAATCAAAATACATTTAGGTAACAGCCACGCGTTAAAATAATATCAGATTAGAGGACGAAGCATTTCCCACTACCCTTTGCATCTCGCCGAACTATTTTCCTCTTCCTTCCCTTCCCAACAACAAACTAATCAAGACCAGTCCTCAGCGTCAAATAAATTCAGCGCTCTGGAATTCATACACAATCTTCATATTGAAAATAATATCATAGACTATCTGAAGTTCACTATTGATAACTCAACACTTAACAGTGGGAGGATGAGAAGTATTGCCATTGTAAACCAGTTCAATAGTAATGTAATGCAAAGAAATGTTAGAATTAATCACTGGACTCCCATTTTACAACTTAACTTGTATCCTTACAAAAGGATTCAAGGCAATGGAAATAAGTCACTCTGTCTGACTTTTTTGGGTTATCCTAGGTTCTCTACACATATGCTGCTATGTATGATAATGTATGTAAATGTATTTGTGTATACCTGAATAAACTTACTTACTTATAGGTTCTCTCCTACATAGATCTCCGCCAACAGGAGGAAGTCTACGATTTGGAAAAACTAACAGTAAATAGAATTCTGAATATAATTTTGGTTTGTGACATTTGAGTTTTTAGCTTTTATAAGAAAATCGTAATGAGTTTTCAGAGAGTGGAGCAAGCCAAATAGGGACAAGCAGATCCACTTTCAGAAGGAAAAGAGTAAAGTAAAACACGTGAAAAAGTTACAGAATTAGTAGACTAAAAGATTTTGTCACTTAACTCACCGAACGGAGGATTCAAACCCATGACAATCCAGCCCTAAAAGGCTCTTGATCCATGAAAGCGGAACAACCATCCCATTTCTTGGATCAAACCTGATTACCTCTCATGCCTCATTTTCCAGGCACTGTATGACCCCTATGGGTTTAGCGCTTTCTTATTGCAGTAATTGAGCTAAGCCAGGTCATGGACCTGGCCGTGGGGGCGGTGACCTCCGGAAATGACTCCAGGTAAGTTGACAGTCTATATACACAGACGAATACGTATCGGTGAAGCATATATACTCTTTAGTGGTAAACGACCTGTAATTATATATATATATATATATATATATATATATATATATATATATATATATATATATATATATATATTATGTAGTGCCGAATAGGTAAAACTGGTCAATTAGCAAGAACTTATTTAAAATTAAGTCCTTTCTAAAATTTTCTCTTATATGTTTAAATACATATCTTTTTCATTAATGTTAATGTAAAAATTAATAAAATTAGAAACCTTACCTAACCTTATTATAACAAGCGAAATTTAATTTTGCCTAATCCAGGTAAATATATTTTAGATAAGTTTACAATAATTTAATAAACACAATAAAACATTTTTTTCGTTAAATTCAGAATGTTTTTCGCGAAATTATTGCATACACAAATTTTCGCTTGCCTTATTCGGCAACAAGTGCGTTGCTATTTAAGCCAAAATCGCAAGTTTTATATATTCTGCACGACACATTATTTACTCCTGACAAAGGCCGCAGCCTCAGCCTGTAGCAACGTATCATTCTTGCTTACTTATTTCTTTTCCGCATGGTACCGATGATGAATCCTTAGTAATTACGAAAACTTTTTGCAGCAATTTTCCATTTTCGGTGGGAAGGGAAGTTTTGATATTCAGTTCTCATGAGACGTGCATTTTTGTTATACATGTATACATTACTTACATCAGATCAAATCAAATATTTTTTTGTACATTCTAGGGAAAGTCCCGTGTTATGCAAAACACAAAACTAAAACCAATACTTATGAACTATTTAATATTAGCGCAAGTGTTATGATAAGGAGTATAACACGCAGTTTTAGCCTGTGTGATAATTCAAGAGGAATAATTTTTGTGCATAAAAAGTGGTTTTGATTACATCAGGGAGGTAGCAGCTGGAAAAGTTGCCTGCGTAAAATATAATTGACATTAAATGTTCATCGTTACATATTTAGTATTGCATCAAGTTCATTAGAAGTTTTTGACGATGTTTTTGAAACTATTGGGAGCAAATAAGGTTTTTGATCTTTCATGTAGGTTCCAAATTTTGTGTCCTGTTATTTGCATGAAGTGTTTACTCAGGTTGAGTCATACACCTGGAATATCAAAGATATGTTGCAGCTTTTGCTGTATTGCATAGCTCCTGATGACGCATGGAGACGTGTGAAAGATCTTGAGCTGAAGATTTTCATCCCCATGTGGCTTGTATACTCGCCTCCCTGCCATTTATATATATATATATATATATATATATATATACCTGGAGTTTACCTGGAGAGACTTCCAGGGGCCAACGCCCCTGCAGCCCGGTCTGTGACCAGGCCTCATGTTGGACCAGAGCCTGATCAACCAGGCTGTTACTGCTGGCCGCACGCAGTCCAGCGTACGAACCACAACCTGGCTGGTCAGGTACCGACTTTAGGTGCCTGTCCAGTGCCTGCTTGAAGACAGCCAGGGGTTTGTTGGTAATCCCCCTGATGTATGCTGGGAGGCAGTTGAATAGTCTTGGGCCCCTGACATTTATTGTGTTGTCCCTCAACGTGCTAGTGGCACCCCTGCTTTTCATTGGGGGGATGTTACATCGCCTGCCGAGTCTTTTGCTTTCGTAGGCAGTGATTCTCGTGTGCAAGTTTGGTACTAATCCCTCGAGAATTTTCCACGTGTATATAATAATGTATCTCTCCCGCCTGTGTTCTAGGGAGTACAGGTTTAGGAACTTCAAGCGTTCCCAGTAATTGAGGTGGTTTATCGCAGTTATGCGATATGATTGGATTAACAAGTATATTTACAAATTAGCCTTAATTACACTACATAGCTAGTAACGTACACGTGTTATTAAACTGGTAACGGCATTGAACCAACGTACAAACATTACTGTTTCTGTTTATGGTTGAATGTTGCCCAAATGTACTTTCTTTGTATATCGACGAGGGAGACTAATTTACTTTATTTACATGACAGTGGTGTAACTTATATATTTACAAGGAAAACTCGGAGCTTTCTTTGACTGGGAATTGAAGTGTATTTCGACAATTAATGGGCCAAAATGCTGGGTTGGTAGTGTGGTGTATGAAGTGTTGTAAGTGTTGACAAGTGAAGGATCAGCTGAGCGGCTGCGGCGGGGAGGTGCGCGCCATCTCTTGCCACTTACACACACTAAGTTTAAATTATCCCCTGGAAAGTGAAAGGAGGATGGGCCCTCCACGGGTGAGTTATTCCAGCTTTGTGGCGCCCTTGAACTTGAATGCCATCTTTAAATCATGTAGTCACAACACTAAAGTACTTCCGTTAAAGTGGGGGACGTCAGGTGATGCCTGATTATCACCATGGAGATGAAATACGAGATAAGATAAGGGGGGTTGGGTCTGCCCTCTTGTTTGTTTACTACAACCAAAGGCTGATCTGTGCTATAATTATAGTTTATTATCTTGACAAGATATCCCTGAAGTTTTTATTTATTCACTTGCATGGTATAGAGAGCCAGCAGGTTGTCTTGCATGAATGCTTCTTGCTAAGAATAACGAAGATGACAGCAGAAATATTACATATCGTACCCAGTAACCTCGGGTAAAATCAGTCTAGCAAGACATATATTATCCTATCCTTCACATATTCCTTCTTTCTCCCTGCAGCATATTATAACTTTCGGGTTTATCGCTTAATAATAATCATGATTATCATAATTATAATTATAAAAATCATAATTCTCATAAAAATAATGCATCTATACACATACGTTATTTACATACATATATTTATCAGTAAAACTGAGTTTATACCAGAATTTAAAATTTGTTTTACTTAAATTTAAAAAATAAATACGTATCAAAATATTTCAGGATTTAATGTGTTCATCTTGACAATTTTCGATGGACTTTGATTCTAATGTTGTACTATTGATCTTAGGAATTGGAATTTTCCTCCCTCTCCATGAATTAAACCTGATGGCCTCCCATTCCCCAAGTGCTGTATGACTCCTATGGGTTTAACACTTCTCCCCTAATTAAAATAAACAGATAAATTACCTTCTACTAGAGCTCGTTACAAGCTCATTAATCATTTAGATTCTGAATTAATTGCATGTAACTTTGTGATAATTTCATTGATCTCTTAGTATAATTTTAATTCATTTTTTTATTAACAAAATTCAGGACAATTAACACATTGTTTTTAAAAGTTATTATTGCAATTTACAAATTAAAATGTAAAACAATAATGTTACTGGATACATAATCATAAAAGTAAGGTTTTCCTGCCTAGTATATAAAGCTTCTATCAGCAGACTATTTGCCTGATGTACTTTATGAAACTTCAGACTTGCAAGAAGTATTATAATTATATTGTATCCTTTTGATATATAATCAATAGGATACAATTTAATTATTAAATGTTAAAAAATCAGTTTTGTGCAGTACAGTATTAACAAATTAGGAGGAAACATTACAGTAATGAAAAAAAATTAATCATTTCAATTTGCGTATTAATATGTTTTTTTAAATGTTGTTGAAAGTAACATTTCAGTGTTTCTTTGCACAATCTCTTTCACCATATACTTCCACTTTGTTCTTAGCCTGGTCTCAGGCAAAGCTGCAGGAGGTAGAAGACCCCCTTGATACCAGTTACAAATAAAATCACAGGCACATGTAAATCCTCCTTTACTCAACCAATTTTCATCCATTTCCTGTTTCCAAATGCAATTTTTGTTTTGTACAGTATTCATCCCTAACTATGTTAATTCACTAAAATTGCAGCATGTCTAAATGATTAATTCCAATTCTTTAATTACAGGCTCTACACCGAGATTTGGACCGCCTACGGGCGCTGTCGCCTCTCTCCCAGCGTTGTCGTCGCTCTCAAACCATGAATCCACGCACGCCATTATTGCTCTCTCCCAGGTATGTGCACCAAATTATAGGACTGAGTATACATTATTAAATAATCTTAGATTGTATATAGTAACTGATGTCATTATCTTTTAAATTGGTTTTAAGGGGAAAAAGCAGTTTTGTTTATTTTTTCTTTATATATAAAGTAGGAATATCACAGTTGCTTATACAAGACAGTCATCACTTATAAGATTGTGTTTCAGAAACTTCAAGGTAGATTTAAGATATTTAGTAGTTATAAAATTGTTAATGTGGAGAAATGTTTATTTACTTATAAATTGTTTGTGTAGGTTGTAAAAGGTATGTTAGCTAATTATGAGTGTATCATGGCTTAGACAACAGATTGAAAAGAAAAGAAATAATGTAGTTCATTAAAATGTGTTTATACAGAAGGTAAAAATTAGTACATAAGGCACTCTCTCTGTACTAAAGGCCAAGGTAAAATTTGCCAAAATACTTGGATTCAAAGCTACTGTTACTATTTCGCATTTCAGTGTCTTTTGAGGGCTTATCCTTTTCATCACAGAACACACCAACTTAATTTTTGACCTTGCCTTCAGTGCCTTGGCATGTTTAACGTTTCTGCCTTTCTCTAAAATCCCATAATTAATTTGATTTCTCATTGCCTTTTTAGCTGAAGTTGATTTGCTGCACCGGCTATGATTTCCTCCTCTTGCTCATGGCCTTGTCCTCAATCCTTCTGCATCCTTTTCTCCAGTGCTAGCCTCCCTTTTGTCATGCAGTGCTGAATGATTCTTGCTAGTTTAACACTGTAAATGCTGTGTAATACAGTGGTACCTCGGCATACGAACAGCTCCCAACTTGAACAATTATGTAAGTGTATTTTTGTAAGTGCTTTTGTAAGTGTATTTTTGGGGGTCTGAAATGGATTAATCTAATTTACATTATTCCTTATGGGAACAAATTCGTTCGGTATCGGCACTCGAACAGCATTCTGGAACGAATTAAGCTCGTAACCCAAGGTACCACTGTAATGTGGTAATATTTAAAAGAAATTCTCGCACCTTTCTACATTATACAACCCCAGACACGTTACACTTGCCCTAGTCCCAGGGTTCTTGAGGAACTGCTACCTCTGGAGGGAAAGAGTTTTTTTCTATTCAGTATACAGCCATATTAATTGCAGTAATAAGAGCCTTGGATTACAGTACAGTAAACCCTCGATATAACGGACTAATAGGGAAGGATTGTCCAAGTGTCCATTAAATCAGATTAATGTTAACCTTTGGATTTTGCCCATAATTTTAAAAGGCTATTTTATCGAGGATTTACTGTATGTCATTTTAGCTCCACTTCTCCCTTGTCTTTTATAACAAAATCTTATTGGACAGTGAGATGCCTTAAATACAATTAGATGTTGGGTGAGTTCAGAAGTTACTCCTATAGAATAAAAATTGCCCATTATCTTTTGGGTATCCTCTAGAAATGATTTCTCTCAGCACTAAAGATATGATTCATTGTTCTTCCTAGTGGCTGAACTTTCTCCTAAAAGTATAACAATTGACTTGATTAATTCACAAATTTATAACATGAAATTCACTACATCTCTTTTATATTACAT
Organism: Cherax destructor; assembly: GCA_009830355.1. Taxonomy (NCBI): domain Eukaryota; kingdom Metazoa; phylum Arthropoda; class Malacostraca; order Decapoda; family Parastacidae; genus Cherax; species Cherax destructor. The sequence goes on from WNWK01000013.1 coordinate 915,885, forward strand.
TCTAAAGACATCAGACACACAAAAAACAGTCATTCATGAGCTTGGGGAAAGTTTTTAAAAGATAAATTTACAGTCTGTCTAGTTTATATTATCAGTATATTTTGGAAGGCTGAATTACTACTACTTACCACCCCTAATGTACTAATGCATCTATATACTATGCTCAGGTATTGTACTGTATTAGTACTAGTTGCTGGAGGATGCATTGCAGTACACTACCCTTTGTAAATTGTTACAAGATAATGTGTATGCATTTTAAAATGATGCAGATATCTAATAATCTTACAAAATAGGAACACTTTAAATTAAGCATGAACTGCATAAATGCTGTACGTACTGGTATCTTTATTTAATTATTTTTTAAAGAATAAAAAGGCACAAAACCATGACTGGAACAATATACAAATAACCTGCACTTAGGAGACAAACTTATGGCAACATTTAGGTCTATCTTGAACCATTAGACTGGTTAATGGTCCAAGTCAGTCAGGCTTTGAGCCTGGAGATGGTTTTGGGGATCAACGCTCCTGTGGCCTGGTCTGAGACCAAGCCTCGTGGTGGATCAGGGTCTGATCAACCAGGCTGTTACTGCTGGTCGCACGCAAACTGACGTATGAACCACAGCCCTGTGTGTTAATTATTTTTTACTTATGTTATTACAGTGTACTGTACATTTGAAATACTAATTAGAGAGTAATAGAGTGTAAGAAATTCCAGGATGCTAGTCAAGTTTGTATTGATACTGTCTTGTATTATCATTGTAAGGAATAAGAGAACTAATAAATTAGTAGAAATTAGAGAACATTAGGTAAATGAAATATGTTTACAGTAGGAAAAGTGGAAATTGAAGAGTTGAGGCAGAAGCTGTCAAGATTTGGTTGCCAACAGATATTTTTAATATACTTTTTAATTTCATTAAAGCAATTAAGCTAACCGGTTTCCCTGAAACCCTTCATAAAATATTACCCTGCTCACACTCCAACAACTCTGTTTAATTCTTGGCTCGGATATGTGGCCTGCTGACCCACATATCCATAACAGCCTACTTGATCTCCACCAGGTACCAGATCAGCCAGGCTATGATGGATATGTAGGCCAGCAGCAGCAGCCTGAATTATAGTAGGTCCTCAAATTTAGTGCTCTACAATTATATAGTACAAGTACTGTCAAGAAATCCTAGAATATATTTTTACTTTATGGCTTTACAGGGCAGGAGGGAATAGCAGTAATAGTGGTGGACTTGGCACCTCAGTCAGCCAGGTTCCTTTATTGGATTCTCCCAATAAAGCCCACGGCAATAAGTCACGTGCTCCTACAACTCCTGTCTCGTCAGTACAGTCTACTCGGGTATTGCGAAATAATCCTGCCAGACCAACTAGAGTCAACACTGCTGTCTGCTCATCACCTCGAAAAGCCTCAGCTCCTAGTAAACTTATCAGGTAAAGATATATTTGGTGCTTATCACAAACTAGAAATTCATGCGATGTTGCTTTATTCTTTATTGACTTGCGTATTCTTGTATAGCATGCAGTGTGTATACCTATTTTGTTACCTATAAGAGATTGTGTGTTTCTTTAATATTTCATCTATCATATAGCTATTCTTGTTCAAAATTTTCAGTGTTTCTTTTAATCCATTCGCTTGTTCTGCCACTGATGTGAAGAACAATTTTCTAGGTCAGTATATATTTCTTTGGCTAATCTTCCAAAGTTAGTGGTTATACGACCTCTTTTTTTTTTGTGATAATCTTCCTTAGCAATTTATATTGTATCCCTTTATAATCTTATATATGGTTAAAGAACAAAAAGGCACAATACCATGACTGGAACACTACACAAATAACCTACACATAGGTGAGAGAAGCTTTTGACAAAATTTTGGTCCGACTTGGACCATTTACAAAGTCACATTGACTTTGTAAATGGTACAAGTTGAACCGAAATGTCATCGTAAGATTCTCTTTCCTATGTGCTGGTTATTTGCGTATTACATGTAGTAGTTGCCATGTCTTCTCCTCTTCCTCATATCTGCCAAAGAAGGCACATCTAATGCTTTGAGCCTTTCTTCATAACTCATTTTTAAACTCAGGGAGCCTTTTATACCTTTTTTGTTATGTTGTCCACATGGTGCAGACATCATAATACCACTGCCTAGTTCAGTTTTCATGTAACGTGTTTTCAGTATGCAGTGGACCCTCAGTTTTCGTTCACCTAAAAACTTGAACAATTATGTAAGTGTATTTTCGTAAGTGCTTTTGTAAGTGTATTTTTGGGGGGTCTGAAATGACTAATCTAATTTACATTTGTCCTTATGGGAACAAATTCGTTCGGTAACGGCACTCAAACAGCATTCTGGAAAGAATTTTCGACGAAAACCGAGGGTCCACTGTTCTTTCACCTCTCTCACTCCAATAAGTTACCTTAGTGTGCAGATTAGTTACCTGGACTTCGAGTAATTTTTAATGTATAGAGACTGCAATATGAGCGTCTTCTCAATTTTAAGGGACATTCTGAGTTCTGTAAAGTTATCTTCCACAATAGTTTAAACATTTTAATTAGTATGCAAGCAGTAAATAACTTCTAAGTATGTATTTGCTTGCTTGGATGTCTTACTTGTTTGGAAAGGAGGTAAAAGGTCAGAACAGTATATTAAAAAAAAAAAGTGTACATGCTTTGAAGAGTAAAATCATTTGGCTTCTTGTTTAAAAAAAGTCCACTTGATCCACTCATTTTTAGGGAGGAGGGGGAGGGCTTTGGCTGCTTGAGCTCTCTTGTGTAAAGTACAGATATAAAAATTCCCATAACTCTATGAACTGCACCATTACCCCTCCCTCCTTCGGTGTGCAGGTATTGTACTTCCCACCTCTAAAACTCAAGTGCAGCTAACCCATTTTTGCGAATTTCTTCATTAATGTTACCTTGCTCATTTCTGTTGGTTGGATTGCAGAACATGAATTCATATTATTAATTTCTGTTTTCTTCTTCTTTCAACAAACCGGCTGTGTCCCACCGAGGCAGGGTGGCCCAAAAAGAAAAACGAAAGCATCTCTTTTTAAATTTAGTAATTTATACAGAAGAAGGGGTTACTAGCCCCTTGCTCCCGGCATTTTAGTCACCTCTTACAACACGCGTGGCTTACGGAGGATGAATTCTGTTCCACTTCCCCATGGAGATAAGAGGAAATAAGCAAGAACAAGAACTAGTAAGAAAATAGAAGAAAACCCAGAGGGATGTGTATATATATGCTTGTACAGTGGACCCCCGGTTTTCGTAATTAATCTGTTTCAGAGAGAGTGACTAAAACCGAATATTAAGATTTCTGAATCTATTTTCCTTGTAAGAAATAATTGAAATTCAATTACTCCATTCCAGACACCCAAAAGTATTAAAATAAATATTTTTCTACATTAAATATACATTTAATTGCACAAAACAATGAGACATGAAGAATAAAACAATAAAGCCATGACACTTACCTTTATTGAAGAGTTGTTGATGTGTGGAAGACGGGAGGAGGGAAGAGGATGGAAGATTTGTTATTGTTTGGAAGGGGAATCCCCTTCCATAAAGACACCAGGTAACAAGTCCTTATCTGGGGTTACTTCCCTTCTTTGTTTTTTAATGCCACTAGGACCAGCTTGAGAGTCACTGGACCAATGTCTCACAAAATAACTGTCCAGAGAGCTCTGTGTCTGGCGTCTCTTTAAAACTTGCCTAAAATGGGACACCACATTGTCATTGTACATGTTGCCAACACGGCCTGCAACAGCTTTGTCAGAGTGAAAATGATCCATTAATCTTTGCACCTCAGTCCACTTGGCACAAATGTCCTTAATCTTTGAAGAAGGCACCGTCTTCCATCTCTTTCTCCTCAAGCAATTTCCCGAGCTGTGGTCTGTTGCTGTTGCAGATGAAGCTCTTGCAGATCTGCAGTGGTTAGCTCTTCATTGTGGTCCTCCACCAACTCTTCCACATCCTCGTCACTACCCTCCAACCCCATGGACTTTCCCATTGCCACAATTTTTTTCACAACAGGCACAGGGTCCTGAGGGTCAGCCCTAAACCCATCAAAATCCCTCTCTGGGACACAGTCTGGCCACAATTTTTTCCAAGCAGAGTTCAAAGTCCTGGAGGTCACTTCCTCCCAAGCCTTCCCTATAAGGTTTATGCAATGGAGGATACTGAAGTGATCTTTCCAGAACTCTCTTAGGGTCAATTCAGTGTCCGAGGTTATGTCAAAGCATCTTTGAAACATCACTTTGGTGTACAGTTTCTTGAAGTTTGCAGTGACCTGCTGGTCCATGGGCTGGAGGAGAGGAGTGGTATTAGAGGGCAAGATCTTCACTTTGATGAAACGAAACTCCTCCACAATTTGCTCTTCCAAGTCTCGAGGATGAGAAGGAGCATTGTCCATTACCAGGAGGCACTTGAGTTCCAATTTATTTTCCAGGAGGTATTTCTTCACACTGGGGCCAAACACTTCGTTGAACCAATCAAGAAAAATTTCCCTCGTGACCCATGCTTTACTGTTAGCCTTCCACATCAAACAAATTAGCCTTGGCAACACTATTTTTTGAACACTCTGGGATTTTCAGAGTGATACACGAGTAAAGGCTTCAATTTCAAATCCCCACTAGCATTACTATACATCATTAGAGTTAGCCTGTCTTTCATAGGTTTGTGTCCTGGCAGTACCTTTTCCTCCTGTGTAATGTAGGTCCTGTTTGGCATTTTCTTCCAAAACAAGTCTGTTTCGTCACAATTAAACATTTGTTGGGGTTTGAATTGTTCAGCCTCTATGAACACTTCAACACTCGTTGCAGGCATTTTCTTGAGATCTCCATGCAACTGCCTTGCTTTTTCAGATATTATCGCCTGCGTAACACTATCTCCTGCTAATTCTTTCTCAGTGATATACACCAACAACAAAGTCTCCACATCTTCCAGTATTTGCGATCTCTCTTTTGTGACCATACTTGCACCTTTCGCAACAAAAGCTTCCTTGATTTCATTTCCCTTTGTCACAATGGAAGCGATGGTTGTATGGGCTTTGCCATACAGCCTGGCAAGCTTGGCGACACAACTGCCCAGGGAGGTACTACCGTTCTGCCAAGTGAGTGTAAAACGGAAGCCTGTAATTGTTTTACATTATGGTAGGATTACTGGTGTCTTTTTTTTGTTTCATAAACATGCAAGATTTCAGGTATGTCTCGCTACTTCTACTTACACTTACGTCACACCGCATAAGCATGTACTGTACAAGCATATATATACACACACCCCTCTGGGTTTTCTTCTATTTTCTTACTAGTTCTTGTTTGTTTCCTCTTATCTCCATGGGAAAGCGGAACAAAATTCTTACTCCATAGCCATGTGTGTCGTAAGAGGCAACTAAAATGCTGGGAGCAAGAAGCTAGTAACCCCTTCTCCTGTATTCATTACTAAAGTTAAAAAGGAAAACTTTTGTTTTTCTCTTTGGGCCAGCCTGCCTCGGTGGGATATGGCCATTTGTTGAAAGAAAGATCAATATTTTAAATGTAGGGTTTCTTTCCTTTGTTGTGACCCTTGTTGTTTTTAAGCATTTTAACAATATCAAGTGCTGGTAGACTGCTAATCACAATTGTCAGGTTGTATAACAAATGACTTTTAAAAATGAAATGGTGAGTAAAATTTAAGTTACTGTTAAAGATTAGTGTTTATCAATATTTTGTAAAGCAAACCTTTCCATGAGATGCTTATGGCAAGGCTTATTTTGGAATAAGACATGGTGAACTTTTTTAATCTATAATTAAATATTTAATAACTTGATATATAAGAATTAAGAATTCAACACTACATAAGTATTTTTTTCAACAGTGTTCTAGGTGGGAGCCTTGAAAATCTTCCCAGCACAGTGTCTGTCAGAAGAAAGACCTCAGCTCCAGCCAAATCCTTGATTTCATCTAATACTAAAAAGAGTTCAGTTGTAATTACTTCAAGGTCAAGAAAGACATCATCATCAGCCTCTTCTGGCACTGCAAGTTCTCGGTAAGGAATTGTTTATTTGTATACTGATACCAGTGAGGGCTCTTGGTCAAAGGAATTGCACCTGTCCCTCCCTTAGATCAAACTTGATTGCCTTCCATTCCCAGGGCACTGTACAAGCTCTACCTGGAGTATACCTGGAGAGGGTTTCGGGGGTCAACGCCCCCGCAGCCCGGTCTGTGACCCTGATTATACATATACTATATTTATTGTGTTTAGTCTTGAAATATTTAAATTTTGTATTGATAAATTTAGTAAACTGAAGGAATTTATCATGTTTCATATCAAATGCTTATTATTGCCACACTTCTTTATGTCATAGCATAAAGCTTTGTTTCCATTTAGAAATAAATGAGAATGAAGGAAATTTGGATGAAAGTGAGAGAGGGAGAGTGAGGGAAGTGGGAGGAAGGGAGAGTGAGGGAAGTGGGAGGAAGGGAGAGTGAGGGAAGTGGGAGGAAGGGAGAGTGAGGGAAGTGGGAGGAAGGGAGAGTGAGGGAAGTGGGAGGAAGGGAGAGTGAGGGAAGTGGGAGGAAGGGAGAGTGAGGGAAGTGGGAGGTAGGGAGAGTGAGGGAAGTGGGAGGAAGGGAGAGTGAGGGAAATGGGAGGTAGGGAGAGCGAGGGAAGTGGGAGGAAGGGAGAGCGAGGGAAGTGGGAGGTAGGGAGAGCGAGGGAAGTGGGAGGTAGGGAGAGCGAGGGAAGTGGGAGGTAGGGAGAGCGAGGGAAGTGGGAGGTAGGAGAGCGAGGGAAGTGGGAGGTAGGGAGAGCGAGGGAAGTGGGAGGTAGGGAGAGCGAGGGAAGTGGGAGGTAGGGAGAGCGAGGGAAGTGGGAGGTAGGGAGAGCGAGGGAAGTGGGAGGTAGGGAGAGCGAGGGAAGTGGGAGGTAGGGAGAGCGAGGGAAGTGGGAGGTAGGGAGAGCGAGGGAAGTGGGAGGTAGGGAGAGCGAGGGAAGTGGGAGGTAGGGAGAGCGGGAGGGGAAGGAGGAGAGCGAGGGAAGTGGGAGGTAGGGAGAGCGAGGGAAGGGGTAGGGAGAGCGAGGAAGTGGAGGTAGGGAGAGCGAGGAAGTGGGAGGTAGGGAGAGCGAGGGAAGTGGGAGGTAGGGAGAGCGAGGGAAGTGGGAGGTAGGGAGAGCGAGGGAAGTGGGAGGTAGGGAGAGCGAGGGAAGTGGGAGGTAGGGAGAGCGAGGGAAGTGGGAGGTAGGGAGAGCGAGGAAGTGGGAGGTAGGGAGAGCGAGGGAAGTGGGAGGTAGGGAGAGCGAGGGAAGTGGGAGGTAGGGAGAGCGAGGGAAGTGGGAGGTAGGGAGGCGAGGGAAGTGGGAGGTAGGGAGAGCGAGGGAAGTGGGAGGTAGGGAGAGCGAGGGAAGTGGGAGGTAGGGAGAGCGAGGGAAGTGGGAGGTAGGGAGAGCGAGGAAGTGGGAGGTAGGGAGAGCGAGGGAAGTGGGAGGTAGGGAGAGCGAGGGAAGTGGGAGGTAGGGAGAGCGAGGGAAGTGGGAGGTAGGGAGAGCGAGGGAAGTGGGAGGTAGGGAAAGTGAGTTGTTTTATTTGTCAGGAAATGGTACAAAAGTTTTCTGACACAGATCTTAATCATATGCTGACATGCTACATTTTAGAGTGAGAAGAGGAGAGTGAGGGAGTGACTGTGCCTGTGAGGTTTGTAATTGCTTATTTGTAGCTACAGAAGTAGCTACTGGTTTCAGTCTTTCCTGACTGTGTGAGCCCTATCATACCTGTTCTTAAAGTTATGTATGGATTCAGCCTCTATCACTTCTCTGTCTTGGTTGCTCCTCTTTCTGACCACTCTAAGGCTAGAAAGAGATTTCCTAGCATGTCTGTAACTTATTTGTATTCTATGTACGTACAAGGTTGTGAATGCCTCCTTGCTGATGTACCTGAACACTACCATTAAATTTGACAAGTCTTGCATTTGCTGTAGCAGTTATTCGGTTGATGTGTGCCTTTGGCGAAATGTTCGGAATTATGCTCATACCAAGTTTCTGCTCTTTCAGGGAGGTTTGCAGCCTTTGTCTCCCATGTCTGTACACCATTTCCAGAATTCTTTGCACTTTCTGTTTTTCATAACTTTGCATTTGCTAGGGTAAAGTTCCAGTAGTCACTTGTCAGACTAATCTTGCAGCTTGTCCAGATCCATTTGTAGTCTTGGTCTACTCCAGTTTGTATTCTCATTAGTTTCACATCATCTGCTAACATCTGACTCGATTTCCTCTGTGACGTCGTTCCATACTAAAGTAACAGTATTGGTTCAAGTACTGACCCTTTTGGAACCCCCACTTATTGCACACTCCCATTCCAACACCTTCCTGACAATAATTCATTGCTTCCTTCCCGTTAAGTATTCTTTGATCCACTGTAGTGATTTCTCTGTAATTCCTGCCTGCTGCTCTAGTTTTGTGCCAGTTTCTTGTGGGATAATATATAGAATGCCTTCTTGCAATCCAGAATTTTTCAGTCCAACCATTCCTACGTTGCCTAACTTTTGTTACCTTACCATAGAACTCTGTCAGATTTGTGAGACAGTATTTACCCTCTTGAGCACCATGCTGGTTGTTGTTCATGAATCTACTCCTTTCCAGGTGCTCCACTACTTTTCTGATAATCTTCATAACCTTACATACTGTACATCTTAGTGACACTGGCCTGTAATTCAGTGCCATCTGTCTCCTTTTGAATAATGGGATGACATTAGCTGTTTTCCAGACCTCTGGCAGCTGTCCTGTTTCAGTTGATTTGCTGAGGATCATTGCTAGTGGTTCACACAGTTCTTTTTCTCCCTCTCGCAAAACCCATGGAGAGATTTTGTCTGGTCCCATTGCCTTCGAGGTATCTAGTTCACTTAGTATTTTCTTTACCTCTCCTCCTGTTGTCTGTATTGTGTCCAGTACTTGTTGGTGCACTTTCTCTCATTGGCTCTGGCAGTGTTCCGGATTTACCTCTGAATCTTTTATTCAGCTCCTCACAGAGTTCTTTGTCATTCCTGGTGAGCTCCCCTTTACCTTCTTCAGCCTTATTACCTGGTACTTCACAGTTGCCATTCTTCTGATGTGGTTGTATATCAACTTTGGCTCAGATATGGCCTTTGATGCTTTGTCATTCCCAAATTATCATTCAGCCTTTCTTTCTGCCCATGCATATTCATGTGTGCCTCTTGTGCCGTAGGCAAAATGTTCGGAACTATACACACCCCCGAGGTTCTTTTCATTTAGGGAGGTTTGCAGCCTATGCTCCTTGAGCCTGAATTTTGTTGCTGGTCTTCATTGCGCTCCCCCAATTTTTATACAGGCATTGGAGTTAAATTCTAGTATCCATGTGTGTGTATCAGCATGTCTGTACTGACCAAATTGTATTCAATAGTTGTGTTTGAGGGGGTTAAGACTTAGCTCCTGGCTCCACCTCCTAGACTACTTTGATTGGCATCATTGACTTCTGTCCTATTGGACTTTAATATATTCACTCTTGAAACTGTGTATTGAGTAAGGGTATGCCAGGTATTTGATGGGTACCAGTTTTTTATGGTATCGTTATCTGTGCAAAGTTGCCAATACCATGTACTTAAAACCAGTAAAAACCATGTACGTAAAAGCTAAAATTAACATAGCACATCAAGGTTGTGAAGATTACTCGTGTACACTCAACAAGAACACAGTACACACCATCACATGTGACTCAGCAAAGACTATTGAGACAGCTGTGGTTCTTAGTGATGCTATTTCCTGGATCCCACTCAGCACTGCACATCAAAGATTATTCATTTGATTGCATGGGATAATGATGAAAGGGTGTAGCCAGCCAAACTGGGCCCTGAGACTAGGCACATTGTTGGGACTCCATCTCCCCTTTTTGGAAATTTATCACATAAGATTCAGAGTGAAGGTAATTAATAAAAAGGCACCTACTATCAAAACAAAATATAAAACATTTTTAAATTAATTTTGATGGTACTAATACTTAAATAATGAAGTTTTTAGACTCATTCAGACATGTTTTCCTCCTCTTGTTACTGGTGGCAATAACTTGTTTTCTTCTCTGTCAAACTGATAGCCCCAACTCCTCGATAAAACTGAGAGCCCCAACACATTTGTTCCTTACACTTTGGTGATCCCCAACACATTTCATTCCTTATAATGCTGGTGGCCCCTACATGTTGCCCTCCTTAAAATGCTGTCCCCACAACACATTTTCTTTTTCTTAAAATGCTGGTGAACACAAAATGCTTCGCCTCGTAATGCTGGTGGTACTAATACGTTTCCTTTCTTTCATTGCTGGTGACTTCAACATGTTTCCCTCTATATTTTTGTAATTGATTTCTGATTGTCTTCATCAGATTACTAAATATGTAGATAGATTCAGAAATTTTCTGTTTTCAATTTGTAAGCCTCAGGTGATGCCTATACGTAATTAGTGACGACATTGGCATCTCAGAGAAATTAAGATCTTTAATATTTATTTTCCCTGGGCTATTTAATATCTATTGAGCAATAAGCATTCTTTTATATATTGAATACATTCAGTATTTCTTATCCTAAAACTTATAACTAAGTATTAGTATCGGCCTAAAATTCAATATCGGTATCAGCAAAAATTTTGGTATTATCCTATCCCTAGTATTGAGTTCGTCCACACTACTGTCTCATCCAATACATCCCACTTTTCAACCCCGAGTCTAAAGAAATACTTCCTCATATACTTATGGCTTGTTCGCATTTTCAGCTCTCACCAGTGCCCAATTGATCATTGTCTTGATTCATAGTCTGTTCCTATTTGCCCTATCAATTCCTTTTAAGATTTTGTACATAATAGTTATTACCCCATTTGTCCTCTCCTCCAAGGTTGTCAAATTGTTCCTTCAACCCTCTCCTCATAGTGCATTCCTCTGTTCTAGTGCTAGTCTGCTTGCAGACCTTTGGAACTTTGAACTGCTTCACATGTTTGACCAGGTGGGGGGCTCTCATGCTGGGGCTGCATACTCAGTGATTGGCCTCTCATGTATCTTGTGTAAGGTTCTGAAGGATTCTTTATTCAAGTTCCAGAATGCTATTCTGAAGTTTGCTACTCTTGCATATGCTTCTGATGTTATATGGTTTATATATATGTCTGGCAATATATATGGTGTTATATTTACTCCTAAATTCTTGTTTTACTCAGATTTTTGCAGTGTCTCTCCAGTCTGCCCTCATCTTCTCAGATTTGGGTTGAACTCGAGTAATCTCTTGCTTCACTTCACTGCTAGTTTCTTGAGGGATTAATAAAAACAGATGACAGTTTATTACTGTCGTCTGTTTATATTTATCCCTTTTTCCTCATTATCTGCAATCAATGTATTTGTGTGTGTAGGGGTGTGGGTGTGGTGGGGATGTAGGTGTGTGTATGTATGTGGGTGTGTGGGGTGGGGATGCTTGTTTGTGTGTGGGTGTACTCTCCTAAATGAAGTTGCAGAGGTGGATGTTTTTATGTGGATGTTGGTACTCTCCTGTTTGTGGTTGCAGGGGCCGAGTCATAGCTCTGGCCCCGCCTCTTCATTGGTAATGTGTGCGTGTGCCTGTTAGTTACCATTTTGTCCTAGTGTTGTATGTAGTGTGTGTGTGTGTGTGTGTAACGAAACACTTCGAAATGTTTCGGCCCCTCCGGGAATTGAACCCGGGCCCTCCGTGCGTGAAGCAAGAACGCTAGCCACCATGCCATCGGGGCGTGTATGTGTGCATGTGTGGGTGTGGATGCGCTCACCTATATGTGGTTGCAGGGATTGAATCAGTTCATGGTTGTGTGTACTCGCCTAATTGTGGTTGCAGGGGTCGAGACTCAGCTCCTGGCCCTGTGTGTGTGTGTTGTTTGTTTTGGGAGAGGCTTGTGGAGTGGGTAGGGAAGGGGTAGAGAGAGAAATGAATGAATGAAAGACAGTGGAGATGTACTCATGCATTTCCATTTGTTTTTGAAAGGAGGATGGAACAGTTCAGGGATATATCAGCAAGCTTATGGAAAGTAGGAAAGAATATGCTATCACTTGTGGTTAAAAAAAAAGGGTAATAAGAATGGGAAAAAATTATTTAAAAAATAAATGATACAATAAAAGCAAACCAAACAGGGAAAGTACTGTATAGTCAAAGAAAAATAAATTAAAAAAAAAAAAGGGGGGCAGGTTTAAATGGTTAGTCAAATCAAGATAAAATGCTTCTAACTAAAACATCATTTCATTAATGTAATATTGTATTCCCTGACTAGGAGTTTCTTTAGCACTGACAGCTATCCTAAATGCCAACAGAGCATGGGTTGAGGAGGTGCATGCTAGGGATGCAGTCAAATATGCACATCCAAATACACCTATGGGAACAAGTATAATAATCCAGAAAAAAATAATTCACATAGATTTTTTTTGAAAACCTCAATTGGAAATGAAATAAAAATGCAAAAGCTAAAAATAAAATACCTATGTATTTTATAAACTAATTATGAGCCTTCATATACAGCCTCTCCTTGCTTAATGACGGAGTTCCGTTCCTAAGATCACGTCAGTAAATGAATTCGTTGCTAAGTTAGGAGCACACTATAATGGTAGTGGGTTTGTGTCAACCATCTTTGATACTGTTTTAATGTCACCTTTGCACCATTTATGATAGTTCTGGTATATTTTTAAATGTTTATACAGTATATCTTATGTTTATACAGTAGTATATCTTAATAAACAGAATAGAGGAAATCAGCTCTAATATACATGTGTACATTATTTAGGTATGCATACTGGTCAGGGAGCCTGTTGTAAGTCCAAGTCATCGGTAAACGAGTAGATAGCTAAGTGAGGAGAGGTTGTATAAATAAATTTAAATTACATAGTACGTATATAGGTACAGTGGTACCTCGGTTAACGATGGTCCCCAAACTCACCCTTTGTATGGGATATTGTATATTATGTACCAAAAGTCTAAATAAATACTAAGTAGGGCTTAAGTTAGGCATAAGCTACAGTATATTTAAAATCAAGATTTTTCCTGTAATGTTTGATTTAAACGAATCTTTACAGACGAAAATTACCCAATTAGAACAATTAATTTCAGACTGTATAGGATTAACCCAAGAAACAAATATCGACTATGATGAGTTGGAAATAAAACATGAATTACTTAGCAAACGTCTGGAAATCATTAGCACATTTTTTTAAACTTTTTAATGTTTCATGTATTTTTTGAAAAATAATATGAAATATTGTATAATAATATTGATTTTTATAGATTTTTAAAGGGATTTTTTAAAAATATGTAAATAGTTTATTTTTTTAAATGCTTTTGTAAGTGTATTTTTGGGGGTCTAAAAGGACTAGTCTATTTTACATTATTCCTAATGGGGATAAATTCGTTTGGTAATGGCACTTGAACAGCATTCTGGAATGAAAAAATATCGTTAACCGAGGTACCACTGTATAGAGTTTTTTCCATAATTTTCATATAATGTGTTGAATATTCTAGGTAGTAGGTTGGTAGACAGCAACTGTCCAGGGAGGTACTACCATCCTGCCAAGTGAGTGTAAAACGAAAGCCTGTAATTGTTTTACATGATGGTAGGATTGCTGGTGTCTTTTTTCTGTCTCATAAACATGCAAGATTTCAGGTACATCTTGCTACTTCTACTTACACTTAGATCACACTACACATTCATGTACAAGCATATATATACTCACCCCTCTGGGTTTTCTTCTAATTTTTTACTAGTTCTTGTTCTTATTTCCTCTTATCTCCATGGGGAACTGGAATAGAATTCTTCCTCCGTAAACCATGCGTGTCGTAAGAGGCGACTAAAATGCTGGGAGCAAGGGGCTAGTAACCACTTCTCCTGTATATATTACTAAATGTAAAAGGAGAAACTTTTGTTTTTCCTTTTGGGCCACCCTGCCTCTGTGGGAAACGGCCAACGTGTTGAAAGAAGAAGAAAGTGTTGAATATTAAATTTTAAGAAATCTTAGTCACCACTAGCACAATTTCAAGTGTTGTAATAAAAAATTAAGCAGTTCACTTTTTGGCATCTCAAATAAATGCTTCAGACTATTGCTGTACATCTTTGTAACTACCTTTTTTTTTTATATATGTATATGCAGCCTCTCCTCACTTAGCGACGTACTTGTTTATTGACGACTCGGACTTACGACGGGCTCTCTGATCAGTATGCATACCTAAATAATGTATATTAGAGCTGATTTACTCTATTCTGTATATTGCAATATACAGTACACTGCTGTATAAATATTTAAAAATATACCACAAATGTTATAAATGGTGCAAAGGTGACATTAAAACAATTTCAAAGATGGTTGACACAAACCCACTATCCTTATAGTATGCTCTTCACTTAGCGACGAATTCGTTTACTGATGTGGTCTTAGGAATGGAACTCCATTGTTAAGTGAGGAGAGGCTGTATTTAATAGTTTGCAGTATGTACTGTGGTACTAACCCACATACAGTTACAGTGGAACCTCGGTTTTTTGTATGCCCTAGTTTGCATGTAAAACTATAATTATTCTCTATAATATGTTTTTTGTTAATATTTCCCATAAGAAATAATGTAAATCCAATTAATCCGTTCCAGACACCCAAAAATATTAAAAAAAAAATTACTATGTAATAATACACCCATGGCCACACTAGTGACTGAAGGTGGTGATTAGCATTTGGCCATACTTTTGTATTATCATAAATACTAAAAGTTGCGAGCACTGATGACTACAGGTGACTGGTTTAGTGTCTGGCCATAATATATAAATATATATATCATCTTCTTCTTTCAACACGTCGGCCGTTTCCCACCGAAGCAGGGTGGCCCAAAAGAAAAAAACGAAAGTTTCTCCTTTTACATTTAGTAATATATGCAGGAGAAGGGGTTACTAGCCCCTTGCACCCGGCATTTTAGTCGCCTCTTACGACACGCATGGCTTACGGAGGAAGAATTCTGTTCCACTTCCCCATGGAGATAAGAGGAAATAAGAACAAGAACTAGTAAGAAAATAGAAGAAAACCCAGAGGGGTGTGTGTATATACATATGCTTGTACATGAATGTGTAGTGTGACCTAAGTGTAAGTAGAAGTAACAAGACATACCTGAAATCTTGCATGTTTATGAGACAGAAAAAAGACACCAGCAATCCTACCATCATGTAAAACAAATACAGGCTTTCGTTTTACACTCACTTGGCAGGACGGTAGTACCTCCCTGGGCGGTTGCTGTCTACCAACCTACTACCTAGAAAATATATATATATATAAATATATATATAAATATTATTATTATTATAATCAAATAGAAGCATATACAGTGGTACCTCGAGTTACGATGGTCCCCAAAATCGCCCTTTTATGTAAGTTTATTTTTTTAAATGCTTTTGTAAGTATATTTTTGGGGGTGTAAAAGGACTAGTCTATTTTACATTATTCCTTATGGGGATAAATTCGTTTGGTAATGGCACTTGAACAGCATTCTCGAACGAAAAAATATCGTAACTCGAGGTACCACTGATATATAAATAAATATATATATTCATATATATATATTATATATATATATTTATATATATATATTTATATATATATATATTTATATATATATATATCTTTCTTCTTTTCAACACGTCGGCCGTTTCCCTCCGAGGCAGGGTGGCCCAAAAGGAAAACGAAAGTTTCTCCTTTTACATTTAGTAATATGTATATTCAGGAGAAGGGTTACTAGCCCTTGCTCCCGGCATTTTAGTCGCCTCTTACGACACGCATGGCTTACGGAGGAAGAATTCTGTTCCAGTTCCCCATGGAGATAAGAGGAAATAAGAACAAGAACTAGTAAAAAATTAGAAGAAAACCCAGAGGGGTGAGTATATATATGCTTGTACATGAATGTGTAGTGTGATCTAAGTGTAAGTAGAAGTAGCAAGATGTACCTGAAATCTTGCATGTTTATGAGACAGAAAAAAGACACCAGCAATCCTACCATCATGTAAAACAATTACAATGGGGATAAATTCGTTTGGTAATGGCACTTGAACAGCATTCTCGAACGAAAAAATATCGTAACTCGAGGTACCACTGTATATAAATAAATATATATATTTATATATATATATTTATATATATATATTTATATATATATATTTATATATATATATATTTATATATATATATATATATTTATACAGTAGTAGGTTGGTAGACAGCAACCACTCAGGGAGGTACTACCATCCTGCCAGGTGACTGTGAAACAGAAACCTGAAACTGTTTTACATGATGGTAGGATTGCTGGTGTCTTTTTTTTCTGTCTCATAAACATGCAAGATTTCAGGTACGTCTTGCTACTTCTACTTACACTTAGGTCACACTACGCAAACATGTACACGTTTATTGTATACACACTCATCTGAGTTTTCTTTGATTTTATCTTAATAGTTCTTGTTCTTATTGCTTTTCCCTTTCATATCCATGGGGAAGTGGAATAAGAATCTTTCCTCCGTAAGCCATGCGTGTTGTAAAAGTCAACTAAAATGCCGGGAACAATGGGCTAGTAACCCCTTTTCCTGTATAGCTTACTAAAAAGAAGAAGAAGAAAATCGTCAAAGTGGGATGTTTGAATGTGCGTGGATGTTGTGCGAATGATAAGAAAGAGATGATTGTAGATGTTATGAATGAAAAGAAGCTGGATGTCCTGGCTTTAAGTGAGACAAAGCTGAAGGGGGTAGGAGAGTTTCAGTGGGGAGAAATAAATGGGATTAGATCAGGGTTTCAAATAGAGTTAGAGCTAAAGAAGGAGTGGCAATAATGTTGAATAATCAGTTATGGCAGGTAAAGAAGGAATATAAATGTATAAATTCAAGGATTATGTGGAGTAAAATAAAGGTTGGATGTGAAAAGTGGGTTATAGTAAGTGTTTATGCACCTGGAGAAGAGAGAAGTGTAAAAGAGAGAGAGATTTTGGGAAATGTTGAGTGAGTGTGTGGGAGTTTTGAACCAAGTGAGAGAGTAATTGTGGTTGGGGATCTTAATGCTAAAGTGGGTAAAAATGTTGTGGATGGAGTAGTAGGTAAATTTGGGGTGCCAGGGTAAATGTAAATGGGGAGCCATTAATTGAGCTATGTGTAGAAAGAGGTTTGGTAATAAGTAATACATATTTTATGAAAAAGAGGATAAATAAATATACAAGGTATGATATAGCACGTAAGGAAAGTAGTTTGTTGGATTATGTATTGGTGGATAAAAGGTTGATGAGTAGGCTTCAGGATGTACATGTTTATAGAGGGGCAACGGATATATCAGATCATTATTTGGTTGTAGCTACAGTTAGAGTAAAAGGTAGATGGGACAAAAGGAAAATGGCAACAGCAAGTAAGAGAGAGGTAAAAGTGTATAAACTAAGGGAGGAGGAAGTTAGGGTGAGATATAAGCAACTATTGGCAGAAAGGTGGGCTAGTGCAAGTAGGAGTAGTGGGGGTTGAAGAAAGTTGGGATAGTTTTAAAAATGCAGTATTAGAATGTGGGGCAGAAGTTTGTGGTTATAGGAGGGTGGGTGCAGGAGGAAAGAGGAGTGAGTGGTGGAATGAAGAAGTAAAGGGTGTGATAAAAGAGAAAAAGGTAGCTTATGAGAGGTTTTACAAAACAGAAGTGTTAGTAGAAGAGCAGAGTATATGGAGAGTAAAAGAAAGGTGAAGAGAGTGGTGAGAGAGTGCAAAAGAAGAGCGGATGAAAGAACGGGAGAGGCTCTGTCAAGAAATTTTGCTGAAAACAAGAAAAATTTTGGAGTGAGATAAACAAGGTAAGAAAGCCTAGGGAACGAATGGATTTGTCAGTTAAAAACAGAGTAGGGGAGTTAGTAGATGGGGAGCTGGAGGTATTGGGTAGATGGCGGGAATATTTTGAGGAACTTTTAAATGTCGATGAAAAGAGGGAGGCGATAATTTCATGTACTGGCCAGGGAGGTACAACATCGTTTAGGAGTGAAGAAGAGCAGGATGTGAGTGTGGGGGAGGTGCGTGAGGCATTACGTAGAATGAAAGGGGTAAAGCAGCTGGAATTGACGGAATCATGACAGAAATGTTAAAAGCAGGGGGATATAGTGCTGGAGTGGTTGGTATTTTTGTTTAATAAATGTATGAAAGAGGGAAGGTACCTAGGGATTGGCAGCGAGCATGTATAGTTCCTTTATATAAAGGGAAGGGGGATAAAAGAGAGTGTAAAATTATAGGGGAATAAGTTTACTGAGTATACCAGGTAAAGTGTATGGCAGGGTTATTATTGAAAGAATTAGAGGTAAGACAGAGAGTAGGATTGCAGATGAGCAAGGAGGCTTTAGAGTGGGTAGGGGATGTGTAGATCAAGTGTTTACAGTGAAGCATATATGTGAACAGTATTTAGATAAAGGTAGAGAAGTTTTTATTGCATTTATGGATTTAGAAAAGGCATATGATAGAGTGGATAGGGGAGCAATGTGGCAAATGTTGCAAGTGTATGGAATAGGTAGTAAGTTACTGAAGGCTGTAAAGAGTTTTTATGAGGATAGTGAGGCTCAGGTTAGGGTGTGTAGGAGAGGGAGATTACTTCCCGGTAAAAGTAGGTCTTAGACAGGGTTGTGTAATGTCACCATGGTTGTTTAATATATTTATAGATGGGGTTGTAAAAGAAGTAAATGCTAGGGTGTTGGGGAGAGGGTGGGATTAAATTATGGAGAATTAAATGCAAAATGGGAGTTGACACAGTTACTTTTTGCTGATGATACTGTGCTTATGGGAGATTCTAAAGAAAAGTTGCAAAGGTTAGTGGACGAGTTTGGGAGAGTGTGTAAAGGTAGAAAGTTAAAAGTGAACATAGATAAGAGTAAGGTGATGAGGGTATCAAACGATTTAAATAAAGAAAAATTGGATATCACATTGGAGAGAGGGATTATGGAAGAAGTAAATGTTTTCAGATATTTGGGAGTTGATGTGTCAGCAGATGGGTTTATGAAGGATGAGGTTAACCATAGAATTGATGAAGGAAAAAGGTGAGTGGTGCATTGAGGTATCTGTGGAGACAAAAACGTTATCCATGGAGGCAAAGAAGGGAATGTACGAAAGTATTGTGGTACCAACACTCTTATATGGGTGTGAAGCATGGGTTGCAAATGCTGCAGCGAGGAGGAGGCTGGAGGCAGTGGAGATGTCCTGTCTAAGGGCAATGTGTGGTGTAAATATTATGCAGAAAATTCGGAATGTGGAAATTAGGAGAAGGTGTGGAGTTACTAAAAGTATTTGTCAGAGGGCTGAAGAGGGTTGTTGAGGTGGTTTGGTCATTTAGAGAGAATGGATCAAAGTAGAATGACTTGGAGAGCGTATAAATCTGTAGGGAAGGAAGGCGGGGTAGGGGTCGTCCTAGAAAAGGTTGGAGGGAAGGGGTAAAGGAGGTTTTGTGGGCGAGGGCTTGGACTTCCAGCAAGCATGTGTGAGCGTGTTAGATAGGAGTGAATGGAGACGAATGGTTTTTGGGACATGACGATCTGTTGGAGTGTGAGCAGGGTAACATTGTGTGAAGGGATTCAGGGAAACCAGTTAATTGATTTAGTTGGACTTGAGTCCTGGAAATGGGAAGTACAATGCCTGCACTTTAAAGGAGGGGTCTGAGATAGTGACAGCTGGGAGGGACTTTTCTCAGCTGTAGTATCTGAGCTCCTCTGCAAAGACAGTGATTATGTATGAGTGTGGTGAAAGTGTTGAATGATGATGAAAGTTTTTTTTTTGGGGATTTTCTTTCTTTTTGGGTCACCCTGCCTCGGTGGGAGACGGCCGACTTGTTGAAAAAAAAAAAAAAAAAAAAAAAATATATATATACAGTGGTACCTCGACTTACGATATTTTTTCATTCCAGAATGCTGTTCAAGTGCCATTACCAAACGAATTTATCTCCTTAAGAAATTATGTAAAATAGACTAGTCCGTTTAGACCCCCAAAATTACACTTACAAAATATGAAGACCTTCCCTCTTGCTATAACTTCATCCCAATAGGGTCGGAGACCCATGGAGCATGGGGCAAGTGTGCTCTAAAGTTTCTCAAGGAGCTGGGTGGAAAACTCATCATAGAAACCAAGGACCACAGGGCGACCAGCGCTTGAACCCATTTCTGTGAATCCTGTCTTGGTTAGATACTTTTAGCTCGATTGCTTTTAAGAAAGCAATAAATGACATGCCCATGCACTCTGTCCCATGCCCAGACTCTTGGAACTCTGTTAATTACCATTTTGTCCTAGGCACATGTCGATTAGACATGTGTTCATCAAGAACTGCAAGAGGTCTCTTTCACTTGCCTTAAGTATTCTAGGGAGAGGGAGCATGGACACAGGATCAACCCATAGTCATTAAAAACAACAGACATTGCCCCAGTCCACAAAGGTGGCAGTAAAGCAGTTGCAAAGAATTACAGATCAATAGCACTAACGTCCCACATCATAAAAATCTTTGAAAGGGTTCCAAGAACCAAGATTGCCACCCATGTAGATACCCATCAGTTGCACAATCCAGGGCAGCATGGGTTTAGAGCAGGTTTCTCCTGCCTATCCCAACTACTGGACCACTATGACATGGTCTTGGATGTTTTGGAGGACAAACAAAATGCAGATGTATACACAGACTTTGTGAAATCCTTCGATAAGTGCAATCATGGTGTAATAACACACAAAATGCATGAGAAAGTAATAACAGGAAAAGTTGGTAGATGGATCTATAACTTCCTAACAATTAGAACTCAGAGTAATAGTAAACAGAGTAAAGTCAGAGGCGGCTACGGTGAAAAAAACTGTTCCACAAAGTTACAGTACGTGCCCACAACCTGTTCCTCATCTTCCTATCTGACATAGAGATGTAAGCCACAGCACCGTGTCCTCCTTTGCAGGTGACACCCGAATCTGCATGACAAGTGTCATCCATCAAAGACATTGCAAATCTCCAAGCGGACATAAACCAAATCTTTAAATGGGCTACAGAAAATAGTATGAAGTTCAGTGAAGACAAATTTCAATTAGTCCGCTATGGAAAACTCGAGTTAATTAAAACTGTATTGGATAATAAAACAAATTCCAACCACACAATAGAGCAAAAAAACAGTGTGAAGGACCTGGGAGTGATAATGTCAGAAAATCGTACTTTCAAAGATCATAACAATGTATCTTCCACATCTATGAAAATGATAAGATGGATAATGAGAACCTTCAAAACTAGAGATGCCAAGCCCATGATGATTCTCTTCAAATTGCTTGTTCTATCTAGGCTGGAATATTGCTAAACACTAACGGACCCTTTTAAGGCAGGCGAAATTGCACACCTTGAAAATATACAGAGAACTTTCACAGCACATATAAGTACAATAAAGCACCTAAATTACTGGGAACAGTTGGAGTCCCTTGATTTGTACTCCCTGGAATAAAGGCGAGAAAGATGCGTAATAAACGCTTGGAAAATCCTAGAGGGACTAGTCCCTCCTAAAGCAAAAGACTCAGCAGGAGATGAAACATCCCCCAATGAAAAGCAGGGGTGCTACGACTACGCTAAGAGGTAACACAGTAAGTGTCAGGGATGAAAGACTTCTGCCTCCCAGCATACATAAGAGGGGATTACCAGTAGACCCCTGCTTGTCTTCAAAAAGGAGCTGGACAGACACCTAAAGTCAGTACCTGACCATCCAGGCTGTGGCTCGTACATCGATTTATGTGCGACTAGCAGTAACAGCCTGGTTGATCAGACTGTGATCCACCATGAGGCCTGGTCACGGACCAGGCCACGGGGGCGTTGACCCTTGAAACTCCCCTCCAGGTATACTCCAGGTATTTCTGTCTTCCATTTATACACCTCAGTCATATCCCCTTTTCCCCAATTTTACTCCTTTCTAGAGAGTGCAGGTTCAGGGCCCTCAGTCTATCCTCGTAAGAAAGATTTCTGATACATGGGATCAACTTTGTTATCCTTCTCTGTACGTTTTCTAGCGCATTTGTATCCATTCTGTAATATGGTGACTAGAACTGTGCATCATAATCTAAATGAGGCCTAACCAACGATATATGGAGTTGAAGAATAACCCGAGAACTCCTCTTATTTATAATTCTTGAAATGAAGCCAGGAATTCAATTAGCTTTGTTGTGAACACGTGCGCACTGTTGCCTTGGCTTTAGGTTATTGCTAACCAAAACTCCTAAATCTTTTTCACATTCAGAGTGATTAATATCTACATTATTAAGTTTATAAGTGTCATGGTTATTATCTTTTACCAGGCTTAGAACTTTGTGTGCACTAAAGTGCATGTGCCACTTCGGCCACTGCATCAACGTATAGAGATGTTTCTGTAGCGCTATAGTGTCCAGGAGTGGTTAGTCCGTATCCATGCATGGCACAAGGATGTAGAGTTTTGATGGTTTCTGAGCCAGGTTTTATGTCCATGTATGGCACAAGGATGTAGAGTTTTGATGGTTTCTGAGCCAGGTTTTATGTCCATGTATGGCACAAGGATGTAGAGTTTTGATGGTTTCTGAGCCAGGTTTTATGTCCATGTATGGCACAAGGATGTAGAGTTTTGATGGTTTCTGAGCCAGGTTTTATGTCCATGTATGGCACAAGGATGTAGAGTTTTGATGGTTTCTGAGCCAGGTTTTATGTACATGTATGGCACAAGGATGTAGAGTTTTGATGGTTTCTGAGCCAGGTTTTATGTCCATGTATGGCACAAGGATGTAGAGTTTTGATGGTTTCTGAGCCAGGTTTTATGTCCATGTATGGCACAAGAATGTAGAGTTTTGATGGTTTTTGAGCCAGGTTTTATGTCCATGTATGGCACAAGGATGTAGAGTTTTGATGGTTTCTGAGCCAGGTTTTATGTCCATGTATGGCACAAGGATGTAGAGTTTTGATGGTTTTTGAGCCAGGTTTTATGTCCATGTATGGCACAAGGATGTAGAGTTTTGATGGTTTCTGAGCCAGGTTTTATGTCCATGTATGGCACAAGGATGTAGAGTTTTGATGGTTTTTGAGCCAGGTTTTATGTCCATGTATGGCACAAGGATGTAGAGTTTTGATGGTTTCTGAGCCAGGTTTTATGTCACGGGAAACTAATCGGCAAATTCTGAGATGAAAGTTGCTGTGAGCTCGGTCTGTGGCAGACTTCTGTCTCCCTTTCCCTCCTCTCCCCTACCCTCTTCTCTCCCATCCTCTTCTCCCTTTCTCTTCTTTCCCCTTCTCCTACTCCTTTCCTACTCCTCTTCTCTCCTACTCTTCTTTCATACTCTCTTATGTTCTTTTTCTTCTCTCTTCCCCCCCCCCTCTTTTATCTCCTCACACCCGTCCTCTCCTTCCCTTCTCTATCCCTTTACCCCCTCAGTCCCTCTACTCCTGTTCACCCCTTCTCATTCCCTTACTTCTCCCCCCCTCCTACTCACCACTCATCTCCCCTCCCACATGCAATCCGACTCTTCCTCACTCTACTTCTACTCCTTACTAACCTCATTATTCCCCTCCAAATCGCTTCTCCCCACACCCTTCACTCCTCTCCTACTTACTCCCTATTCTATTTCCCTCCTGCTCGTCCCTCCCCTCCCACTCACCCTTTCTCCTCTCACATTACTCTCATAATTGGAATCTTGTGCAGGTGTTAATAATAATAATAATATGCTTTAATTTAAAATTGACAGATTAATGATTATCTGTAGTTTATATACGGCTGGGTCCCATTCCATGCCTTAAGGTTGACGACCTGATTAATCAGGCTGTTGGTGCTAACTGCACGCAGTATGACGCAGACCCCACAGCCTGCATGATAAGGAAATAAAAAGGAATTTATCAAGTTCCCTCTAGAAGGCAGCTAGGGGTCAGCCTTATCAACTCTTAATATATTTAGTGCATCCCTGCTTTTCATTAAGGTATTTTGCACTGTCTGTTAAGCCTCTTGCTCTCGTAGTAAGTAATTTCAGTATACAGATTTGAGGCCAATCCTTGCATTAGTTTCCAGGTGTAAATTATGATGCATCTTTCTTGCCTACGTTCTGAGGCATGAAGTTCAACGGCCTTCAGGCACTCCCAGTAATTTAGGTACTTGACTGAATTCATAGGGTAGTGAAGGTTCTCTGTACATTCTCCAGATCTGCAATTTCGCCTACCTGCTTTAAATCTGTTAGCGTACAGCAGTATTCCTGTCAAGAGAGCCTAATTTAATATTTTAATGATAATTTTCATAAGTGATGATAACGCTAGTAATAATTGGTAACCATACTGCTACTAATAATAATACCATAGTAATTTGGCAGTGTAGCAGCCTTGGACAGGAAGGAAAGAAAACTGCGTAACATAAGCCTAACTTAAGTACATTCGTCCTTGGAACCCTTGTTTTTCACAATCTTCATAAAAGATATTGATGAGGTAATAAATAGCGGTATAAGTAAGTTTGCCGATGACAAATAGGCCGTCAGTTTTTTATGAAGCAGTTCAATGCAGACAAGTGTAAGGTTCTATTCCTAGGAAAAGGAAATAACTACCTGATGGGCGTTTCTTAAAGGCAGGAGATGGCGGTTTCTTACAATTTGTAATAAATATGGAATCCCAAGAGTCTGGACCTGGAGCAAAATGCATTGACATGTTGTGAATGACTGTTTTAAAGTGAATTGGGAAAAGAAGCTACAACAGAAATTGTGGAGATGTTGACAGTGTTTTGAGTCTCATCATGGAAAAACTCATTTGGGTCTTCGATATGTAGACTGATGAGCGGTTCACTGAATAGTCGTATTGTGAATTACGTATCATACTCGTCTCCTTATTTTCATCAGTGCATGTTTCGTCTCCTTAAGTAAAGGCCCTTTACTAGATGTGGTTTTGTTCTGGACTTGTATAGATGAGCGAAACAAACTTCCAGGTAGCGTCATTGAGGCAAGAATTTTGGGTACTCTAAATATAGGTTGGACGGGTACATGAGTGAGTGTGGGTGGATGTGAATTGGACCTGCCTAGCATCGGGCCAGTAGGCCTGCTGCAGTGCTCCTCCGGTCTTATGTTAAAATACAGGCCAAAACATCTCGGTACCTGGGTGTGGTAATGTCCGAAGACCTCACCTTCAAGGACCACAATAATGCCACTATCACATCTGCTAGGAAACTGATAGGATGGATAATGAGAACATTCAAGACAAGGGATGCTAAGCCAGTGATGATCCTTAAATCACTTGTTCTCTCTAGGCTGGAATACTGCTGTACATTAACATCCCCATTCAAGGCAGGTGAAATTGCAGATCTAGAAAATGTACAGAGAACCTTTACTGCACGTATAAGTTCCATCAAACACCTTAACTACTGGGAACGCCTGGAAGCACTAGACCTATATTCACTGGAGCGCAGGCTAGAGAGATATATCATAATCTACACCTGGAAGATTCTGGAGGGACTGGTCCCTAATATGCACACATAAATCACGCCATACGAAAGCAATAGACTTGGCAGACGGTGCAACGTACCCCCAGTGAAGAGTAGGGGCGCCACTGGTACACTAAGAGAAAACACAATAAGTGTCCGGGGCCCAAGACTGTTAAACAGCCTCCCACCAGCCTCTGGTTGTCTTCAAGAGGGAGCTGGACAGATACCTAAAGTCAGTGCCAGATCAGCCGGGCTGTGGTTCGTACGTTGGATTACGTGCAGCCAGCAGTAACAGCCTCGTTGATCAGGCCCTGATCCACCGGGAGGCCTGGTCATAGACCTGGCCGCGGGGACGTCGATCACCAGAATGCCCTCCAGGTAGACTCCAGGTAGGTAGACCCCCGTTCCTTCACGGGGGCGCGCCTTGATGCTGGTGAAGGGCTCTTGATCATGGGAATTGAAGCTATCCTTTATTGGATCAAATCTGATTACCCCACATTCCCTTGGCTCTGTTTGATCCCTACGGTTTTAGCGCTTCCCCAATAATATACTTCAGTATTCATCGCCATATTGAATTCAACACTGTGACGTAACGCACGAGCACACGCACTCCGACCATTGCCTTGGCAAATAGCACTGGTCCTGATTCCACCGTACCCTGCCAAAGTTCTTTCTGTAATAATAACATTAATTATTGGTATGTCTGACTATTTATTAATGTTATGATAATTTTTATTGGTAATTAAAAACCAGGAGGATAACAGGGCTAGATAGTTCCTACTTTTATATTTCATTTAATCTTATCTGTCAGTTTTTTAAGGGATAGTTCATGAGGATGGTTTTAATCGATCATGCAGTTGTTTTGACCTGCAACCACGAACTCGGGATGAGATCATTAAATTCCTACCCAGTATTATATCCGTTGAATTTAGTGTGGATACGGTGTTCTTTTTTAAAAAAAAAACTGGGTTCGTGAAAATTTAAGCACAAGCTTAGTCATTGTAGGCTAGTAAAATAATTGATAAATGAGACACTTGTGCAACATTTGGGTATCTTTATTTTGGAGACGTTTCGCCACCCAGTGCCTTTTTCAGTTCATTGAATTCAGTGTGGATATGTTGTTGTTTAAAAAAAAGGGGTTCCAAATTAGCTTGGTGATTGTAGGTTAGTAAAATAGTTATCTGCGGCATTCAAATCTGGCGGCCACGGTAGCCACCAACCACCTGCCGCCAGTGTGGCTCTACGCGCTATGTTTACCAAGAGATGTATTCATCTGTGTAAATACACTTAAGAGCTTACTGGAATCCCTATTTTAAGGATTAAATTTACTCTGATGTTAGTACACATCCGAATTGCAGCCGTAATGACTCGTGCGATCTATAGACTTTAAACCTAAAACACTCGCAGTATTATTGGCAACACTGCCCATTTTACCCCACATGTCGCCATAAGTTTTTATTTCACTATTTAAAGCTTGTCTTCTCAATTATTTTTGTTGATACTGATGAATTACACTACTACGATAAGTTTGTTTCCCGTATACTCAGTCGTTAATAGAGTAAAAACGATATGGGTAATATACGAGGGATATTGTTGAATGGGTGTGAGCGGTAACTATTACCAGTGAGTGGAGGAAGGCTGACAGCAAATTGTTTTGTTGTGCAGTGGCGAGGTGGATTCAGTGAGGGGCGGTACACGCCACCATCAACTGTGTGGAAGTGGCTTACACTATACCAGTTCTCATTTTCACAAGACACTTTGACAGACGAGTTCGTTTAATTCAAAAGGCAGTCAACTTGACATTAAACGAGCGAGACATACTCGACAAAATCAACACCTGGTGCAAGATTTCACCAGGCTTCTGGTTGCACTTAAACGAAGTTCATTTTTAAACGACCCATTCTGAAGGCCATTTAGAGATAGCATGGTGTGATAGTGATAATACTATCTGTGTTCCCACGATAAGGGGGACGAGCAATGTGGTGGCAGTGGTGTCCATTGTGAAAGAATAGGTGTCCGCCCTCACGCACCAACACCTGTCCACTCACGGCCCTTTTTTCATTCACTTGTCGCGTAGAACTCTTCTACTGAGTGATGATAATATAAAGAATTTGACCCTGTGTTAAGAAGTTGCGTATGCTTTGCGTGTTTAAAAGCGGGTGGTTATAGCAAGGTTAACAGTAATGTATCGATATCCGCTCTTGTGTGCAGGTAGTTAATGACAGCCGGATGAGCCCGGGCTAGTGGTGGCAACAGGTGGCAAGGAATTGCGATGGCATGATAATCGCCATCCCCCCTTCACACGTGTTTTTTTGAGGTCCTCCTCTCGTAACAAGTGACTAAATTATCAACAAAATGTCTCTCAGGTTTAAATCCTTATTCCGTAGGATGTCAAAGGACCACGGTGGGGCTGGCAGTCACCACGGGTCTAAGGGCACGGCGACTACCCCTGCCGGAGAAAAATCCAAGGACCACCCTGTCAAGGAGCAGCATAAGGGGGCATCGAAGAAATCCTCTTCACCAGTAGCTCCTGACATGCAACCTCTGCCCACCCTAAAAGAAGAAAAGAAGCAACAGTCAAGCAGCAAATCCAACAAGAAAATGGAGAGTAAGAACAGTAATAAGGAGAACATGGGGGTCCCGACCCCGGCTACCAGAACCCTGGTGCCTCCCCAGCCTCCAGACCTCCCCCAGCCTCAAGTACAGCCCACCTCGCCCACTTCCTCCACCTCCAGCGCAACTTCTTTTCCTGAGAAGGCGCAGCTGGAGAAGACTGTCTCCGACTTGGTTAAGAATGCAGAATCCAAGAAACAAGAGATCGCCGCTCTCAAGATGGAAATCAACAGACTTAAGGTATGTGGCGCTTTCTCTGGTAAATTGAGTTCAGGCTTTTTATTTTTTTGAGGCATTATATAAATTATGTTTTTATTATATGTGTTTGAACCTAAGGTGTCACCTTAATGCTGGGTCATCTACCTGGAGTTAGAGGCCTCGTCACTGGGAGTGCTACTGTACCCAGAGGGTGTTTGCTTGACGAAGAACCCAGCATATCTTCGGCATAAATGGTGGAGCTAACACACATGTCCTATGAGGAAAGTGTTACTGTGGACTGAAATATTAAATTTTAATTGTTACCTTCTTTGTGAGTATTTTAGTAATATGTATGAATTTGGGCAGCGGGCCACCAGCAGCAACTGCCTGGTTGACCAGACGAGCCTGGCCCATGGCTGGGCTCCGGGAGTAGAAAGACTCTTGGAACTCATCAAAGGTAAAGATGGTCCCAACAGTAGGAAGATGATGGTGAAAATTTGATTGTTAGTGACTTGTAAATAAAAGTAAAACCAGCGCTGAGGTGAGTACCTAATATATTTTTATATAGGAATACCTAAATTTTACAATTATTTACATAGGCATTTCAGTTCATAAGTTGCCGAGCATTGCCATCCCAACAGGCAGACTCCCATTTAGTTAACTGCATTTTTCTTCCCTTATATTATGCGTGTTCTCTCCCAGGGAGGTGTAATGATGCCGGTGCAGGTCTCTTGATCCACGTTACCTGTAGTTACTTCCAGAGGTCACCACGGTCTCAAACGAGGCCTCCTGGTTACTGGCCTGATTAATCAGGCTGCTGTTGCCTGTCTGAATTGGAACTATACCCATCTCTTGAAGAAATTTCATTGCTTCCTATTCCTCATTCACTGATGACACCTACGGGTTTAGCGCTCCACGAATGTAATAATTATGCATCTTTCAAATATAAATATGAAAATCAAATACTACGTACATTGTAGGCCACTCGTGCAGGTCATAGTCTTCATTAAGCTAGCTTAGCAATTGCCTAATATAAATTTGGCCTAGTCTCATTTTACTAGGTTAATTTTTTTTTTAAATACCCAACGTAAGTTTCTTAACGCTTTCTGTAAACTTTCAGATGCTACTTTGTAGACCGCTTTCTGTTAACTTGCAAATAATTTGTTTCTACATTTTAGGTTAGCCTTTTTAGGTTAGGCTTTGACAGTTTCTTCTACGGATGGATAAATTTTTTTCGTCGTGAAAACAGTAATATAGGTAAAGAAATTCATTAACTGATACAGCAGTAGACAAGTGGAATGTGACATTTACTCAGTAGGTATAGTGGGAGTAGGCTACACGGAAATCAAGGTGTAGATGAAATGGGGATTTTACCGTAAACTAAATGTGTACAGCCTTAGTCTTGCAATAGATCATAGTTATGGTTTTGCTCCCTTTAATTATTGATATGAAAGCTTAATAGGTGTTTCAGATGGTTTTTCGTATCTCTTACCAATACATATCAATGAT
This sequence comes from Cherax destructor, assembly GCA_009830355.1. Lineage (NCBI taxonomy): Eukaryota > Metazoa > Arthropoda > Malacostraca > Decapoda > Parastacidae > Cherax > Cherax destructor. The sequence goes on from WNWK01000013.1 coordinate 945,608, forward strand.
TTGCATCCTTGATAAGTCAGTGGAAGATGGAGGTTAGTGATAGAACAAATTCAGTCAACCGAAAAGAGGCTCAAATGGAGCTGAAAACCATAGCAGTGGGAAATAAAGACCGAAACAGGGAAGGTAAGGGAAGGGAGGAGAGAAAACCAGAAGTCTGGTAAGGGCCGCGGGAGAAGAGACAGCCAAGGTCAGGTAGTCACGTGTGTTGTGGATATTAGAGCATCAGACAGTTATGGGAAGCAAACAAACACATAAATGAAGTTAAAGGTAAAAATTTGTGTTAAGGATGCTTGGTAAAAAAAAAAAAAATCAGATTCAGTAAGACTGCATGCGGGTGAGCAGCAGCTTATGTGATGGCTGGGGTTCCATCCATGACTAAAACATAAGAACATAAGAATTGTCTCATGATTATACTTTAATGAAAACTAGAGAGAGAGACTTGTTTAAATTAAGGAATGTGGAACTAGGCGCACGACAGAGAAATACCATATAGCAGGGCAAGCATTGACCAGGGTGCCGTACTATTAAGTATGAAGGTGTGTAAATAGAAAAAAAAACCAGTAAGGATAAGATTGATGAAATGTTACAAAATTGTAAAAATCTCTTAGAGCAATGTAATAGAGCGAAAGTGGAACATCTCTCTACCATGTCTAAGTATACCTTATTATACATCGTGAATGTTTAGACTGCACAGCCTCTGTACCCATGAATAAACACCGGTGGCCAGGGTTATACTCTTACTTGTGGTAGATTTTTTAAGTACTATGTATAGAGGAGACTGAACGCTCCGGAACTATTTCTTTGACTATAACAAACATAGGAGTATGGAAACCGCCACAAATATTTATGAAAAATATACACACAGTTTAGGTTACTTAAATTTATTATAATCCAAGGATTATAATGGCAATTTTTATAGTGTTTACTGACTGTTGCAGCAGCTAGGTATGCAGTTGTTATCGCTTATGACGTCTCGTATGTTTTAGTTGTAATATTTATGGCAATGTAAACTTTGTATAAGTTGTAATGAACCGCTGTCAATCGCAGTATGTTCACTCACTGAGTGGCGCTGCTCACTGTGCTCTTAATAAGAGTCTATTTTTTTAGGGTATCAACTCCACCATTCTGCCAATAAAAAGAAAATTGACAGACCAAAGTCCCAGGTGATGCGGCGGAGGGGAGGGGGATAGGGATAGGAAAGTCTTTGTCTCAAATAATCTGACCTTTCTTAATCTCCCGCTCAGTGGACCGTGTGTGTGTGTGTGTGTGTCTGTCTGTTAGTTAGTTAGTTACCATTTTGTCCTAGGCACATGTCAATTAGACACTAGGCCTGTTGTATATATGTGTGTGTGTATGTGTATGTAAGGAAACACTTCGAAATGTTTCTGCCCCACCGGGAATTGAACCCGGCCCCTCCGTGCGTCAAGCAAGAGCTTTACCCACTAGGCCACCGGGGGCGTGTCTGTCTGTCTGTCTGTGTGTGTCTGTCTGTGTGTGTCTGTGTGTGTCTGTCTGTGTGTGTGTCTGTCTGTGTGTGTCTGTCTGTGTGTGTCTGTGTGTGTGTCTGTCTGTGTGTGTGTCTGTCTGTGTGTGTGTCTGTCTGTGTGTGTCTGTCTGTGTGTGTGTCTGTCTGTGTGTGTGTCTGTCTGTGTGTGTGTCTGTCTGTGTGTGTGTCTGTCTGTGTGTGTGTCTGTCTGTGTGTGTGTCTGTCTGTGTGTGTGTCTGTCTGTGTGTGTGTCTGTTGTGTGTGTCTGTCTGTGTGTGTCTGTCTGTGTGTGTCTGTTGTGTGTGTCTGTCTGTGTGTGTCTGTCTGTGTGTGTCTGTCTGTGTGTCTGTGGTCTGTCTGTGTGTGTCTGTCTGTGTGCCTCTGTGTGTCTGTCTGTGTGTGTCTGTCTGTGTGTGTCTGTCTGTGTGTGTCTGTCTGTGTGTGTCTGTCTGTGTGTGTCTGTGTGTGTCTGTCTGTGTGTGTCTGTGTGTGTCTGTCTGTGTGTGTCTCTGTGTTGTGTCTGTGTCTGTGTGTCTCTGTGTGTGTGTCTGTCTCTGTCTGTGTGTCTGTCTCTGTCTGTGTCTGTCTGTTAGTTACCATTTTGTCCTAGGCACATGTCGATTAGACACTAGGCCTGTTGTATGTATGTGTGTGTGTAACGAAACACTTCGAAATGTTTCGGCCCCACCGGGAATTGAACCCGGGCCCTCCATGCGTGAAGCAAGAGCGCTAGCCATCATGCCATCGGGGCGTGTCTGTCTGTGCGCATGTTTCACCGACGTCTAGATAACATGGTGCCCTATATCTTTGTTTTGATAGCATTAATGGTATTTCAGTAGCGTTAGAAATTATTCGAGGCCCTCTTGATAACAGTGAAGGTTATTAATGATAATTTAAGTTGTATTTTATAGTGTTTCACGTGCTGGTGAATCTGTCATTGTGGTGGCTTGCAGGACGAGTACTTGAATGATACTCAGGAAACCAGTTAAAGGAGTCGCTGAACTCTTAAGCATATTTGGATAGCTTACTCCAGGAATGGAGCGTTGGCGTTAGAAAGAAACAGGGTTTCTTTTCTTAGTGTGCGAGCTTGTCAGTTTGGTTGTAAATGGTATAGTGATACTGGCAGCTTGGTTTATGATCCACTGCAGAAGTATGGTGTTTTTGGTTAGTTTTATAGACATGTACTTGGTAATTGGTGAGGTGGGTGGGATGCAAAGTTGGTTTTATTATTTTCGCCTTGCCCCTTCCTCTGCAGATAACGTTTCAAAAGTGATAAACACAACTTCATTAGTTGCATAGTTTCATTATACACCTCATTGATAGTGGCAACAGGTGTAAATAGAGATTGGTGGCCAAGGAGGATTTTGTGCTACCAGTGTGTGTATTTACTATACACTATTCCTATCTTGTGGGTCTGTCAGAAGGTCCAGTACACTGTACCTGGGCACTCTCCCAAACGTTCTTTAACCATGTTACTTTAGTGGTAATAACTATGGTATAAATGGCAGAGTTGGGGTAGTGTGCTAATATTTTTGGTTCTGTCATTATTCATTTAACGCTTGATTTTTTTAAGATTATAAAATAATCAAGTCATGTTTTGGAGTGTGTAATGTAAGGCTTGAAAATGTTTACAGTCAGTGCTGACAAAGTTACATTTGGATATGTAAACATATGAACTGTCGGTGCTGATATATTAAGCATATATATGAAAATTGGGTCAATGAGCTTAGCCCTTCAAGCAGTTCTTACTTTCTGTTATATTCTCGTATATTTATTCTGTTGGGTCTCAGACCAAAAGTTCCCTAAACAGTTTCTCAATTTGTAGCCTAGCAGTGATGTAAGAACTGCGGATTTATTGGCCAATGCAATAAAGGCTCTTTATGCTTGATGGTAGCATATAGATATACTGGTGTCATTCTCGTGGCGTCTAGATATTTATTCTTTTACATACTAAGAATGGATACACAGATCAGTGAGATCATGGGTAAGCAACTATTGACAGACATAACAGGTTCTGGAATCTAGATTGTTCCCATCATACCTACCTCTAGAACTGAATGGAGTTTGCCTCTACCACTTTTACATGCAGTATATTAATTACCCTTACACTGGAAAAATATTTCCTGATGTTGATTAGTTTGTTTCAGATACACCCCCCCTTAGTCTTGGTTCAGTGTCGGCATCTGTCCTCTAAATTCTGGAATATCTATTATGTAATGTTTCCCATATTCTAATTAGATTTTTAGAATTAATTGTTTAATAAGAGGCGTCTGTTGAGACTGAAACGAACTTTTAGGCAAGGATATCGATGCGAGTTATTTCATTAATGGTTGTACTTTTATAACCTTTCATAAGGTGATCGATTGAAAAATGTTTACTTATTTTAATTACCTTAATTACCTATCAGGTTTTTAGCTTGTTAGGTATGGTGTTAATTGGCTTGTTAAATTTTGTTGTAGAAAGATCTTAATGACCACCGTGTCCCAGTGCACTGGATCTGTTTCCTGGAGTTTAATTTCCTCTCCCCCCGGCCCTCCCTCACATCCACCTCCCAGATTTGGGAGTAGGCTTATTTCGAACCTTTTGAAGCTTCTGAACGTGTTTTATCAAGTAGGAAATCTCTAGTTTTGCATATTGTAAGATGGTTCTAACGTTGAATATGTCTGAAAGATTCTATTATCAAGGTCTTTAGAGGCTATTCTCCGATTCTCAAACGTCGCGTACACTTCTGAGGTCATGTGCTGTTTTCTTCCATTGCTGTGTTCTGATTCTCTCCGGTATCCCTTCTTCCGTGATTGTAGCTTCTCTCCAAGACTACTCAATTTCTGGTGTCCTCTCTGGATTGCAGTAGCCACTTGTTGGACCTCCCTGGAGTCTGTATCCGTCCTGTTCTGTTCCTTTTATTATTAGTTTTGCATCGTGTGGAAACGTAAGATTTGATTCCCTCTTTTCATGTCATTCACATAAACATGGAACAGTGATGCATTTCGTATACTTTCTTCCCTTCTGTCACTAGTATTGTTACACTTGTCTAGTTTTCCTTATGCCTCTGGAGATGTTTTTCATCCTTGCTCGATTCATCTTGTGGATCAGTCTCTGGTATGGAACAGTCGTGTGCTTTCTTGCAGTCCAGGAAGATGTACGAGAGCTCAAGGGGTGAGGAAGTGTGTGCACATGCGCCAGTGCGTGTCAGTGTCAGTCACGTTCCCACCAGGCACTAAGCTGGTTTCATCCTCGAGTCTTCCTCTAGAGGTCACATTTCCATCCTTCGTTCATTCTTCACTTCTACTTGTCAAAATCTGGTTTTCCAGTCTATTTACCCCAGTCAATCTTGCTGACACATTCATCTCCCTTCACTCTTGCACTTCACCCACTAGTTAAATCACAGGATACAGATGCGATGTATATATATCCTCTCTACCCCAATCCCCTTCTGTGAACTCTTGACGTCACACTGTGCCTTCGTATTGTTTGTCGTCATTTCCCTCCTTCCTCTAAGGTTGCAGGGACAAATATCCCTCCTCCTGTGTAGTGACGTCATGTCTCGTCCTGTCTCCTTGTGATGTCAACAGTATAATTGTGACATCTTGATGGGCCACTCATGTCTTCTGGCGTCGTTCACCCAATCCTGGCTGACTCACCAGCTTACGTAAAGTGTTTAGCGGTAAAAATTCTAATATGCTTCTGCTCTTAGTGCTGGTTCTGTTTCGCTGCTTTTGTTGCTTCGCTGCCGCCGCTGCTTATCTTGCTGCTGCTACCGTTGCTATTGTTGCTGCTGCTACCGTTGCTATTGTTGCTGCTGCTACCGTTGCTATTGTTGCTGCTGCTACCGTTGCTATTGTTGCTGCTGCTACCGTTGCTATTGTTGCTGCTGCTACCGTTGCTATTGTTGCTGCTGCTACCGTTGCTATTGTTGCTGCTGCTACCGTTGCTATTGTTGCTGCTGCTTCTCGTACTGTTGCTGCTGCTGTTGATCCTGCTGCTTCTCTTGCTTTGCTGCTTTGTTTTCTGCGGGTTTTTTTATTTTGGTACACTTCAGATTTGGAGGAAGCTCCTGAGTTTCTGAAAGCTTTGAAGAGGAAGAGATAATTCGTGTAGGATGTGGCGGATCAGCCAGGTTGTGATGGATATGTAGGTCTGTGAGCTGCGCGCAGCAATAGCTTATTTCACCGCATGGTTATCATGCAGCCCATCCCTTTAACTTAGATAAGCATCTATGGCGATTTCTCATATACGGTTTGCAGCAAATTTCTTGATTAGGTTAGGTTGTCCTCTATCCATAAAAAATAACCAAATATAACATGCCACAACGGAAATAAATAAAATGTAAGAGGAAGGCGATAAAATGTTTTGCGGCGCAAACAGGAAACAGGAACCCACCGATAGCAAGTAGACATAATGTGAGATTTTCTGTTTAAGGCGCCTTCATCAGTCGCCCATTTAAGTCTTTGCAACAGTGAATTGCTGTCTGTGGTTGGGGTATTGGCTTAAGCCGGTAGGAGCCTTGGACTTGCCTCGCATGGGCCAGTAGGCCTGCTGCAGTGTTCCTTCTTTCTTATGTTCTTATTACAAGGACGGGCACAGGTGTATCAAGGTAAAAATGTTGGAAACCTGTTATAGGTATATACATATATGCAGACTTGCCCTGTAAGTTTTTTTAATAGGAAGTGAATTGCTGCGTTGTAGGGTGTGTGTGTGTGTGTGTGTGTGTAAGAGTGTGTGTGTGTAAGAGTGTGTGTGTGTGTAAGAGTGTGTACTCACCTAGTTGTACTCACCTAGTTGTGGTTGCAGGGGTCGAGTCAAGGCTCCTGGCCCCGCCTCTTCACTGGCGCTACTGGGTCACTCTCCTGGCCATGAGCTTTATCATACCTCTGCTTAAAGCTATGTATAGAGCCTGCCTCCACTACATCGCTTCCTAAACTATTCCACTTCCCGACAACTCTGTGACTGAAGAAATACTTCCTAACATCTCTGTGATTCATCTGAGTCTTCAACTTCCATCTGTGTCCCCTTGTTGTTGTGTCCCATCTCTGGAACATTCTGTCTCTGTCCACTTTGTCAATTCCTCTCAGTATCTTATATGTTGTTATCATGTCTCCCCTATCTCTCCTGTCCTCCAGTGTCGTCAGGTCGATTTCCCTTAACCTCCTCGTAGGACATACCCCTTAGCTCCGGGACTAGTCTTGTTGCAAACCTTTGCACTTTCTCGAGCTTCTTCACGTGCTTGGCAAGGTGTGGGTTCCAAACTGGTGCTGCATACTCCAATATGGGCCTAACGTACACAGTGTACAGGGTCCTGAACGATTCTTTATTAAGATGTCGGAATGCTGTTCTTAGGTTTGCTAGGCGCCCATATGCTGCAGCAGTTATTTGGTTGATGTGCGCCTCAGGAGATGTGTCTGGTGTTATACTCACCCCAAGATCTTTTTCCTTGATTGAGGTTTGCAGTCTCTGGCCCCTAGGCTGTACTCCGTCTGCGGTCTTCTTTGCCCTTCCCCAATCTTCATGACTTTGCACTTGGTGGGGTTGAACTCCAGGAGCCAGTTGCTGGACCAGGCTTGCAGGCTGTCCAGATCCCTTTGTAGTTCTGCCTGGTCCTCGTCCGATTGAATTCTTCTCATCAACTTCACATCATCTGCAAACAGGGACACTTCGGAGTCTATTCCTTCCGTCATGTCGTTCACAAATACCAGAAACAGCACTGGTCCCAGGACTGACCCCTGTGGAACCCCGCTCGTCACCGGCGCCCACTCTGACACCTCGCCACGTACCATGACTCGCTGCTGTCTCCTGACAGGTATTCCCTGATCCAATGTAGTGCCTTCCCTGTTACCCCTGCCTGGTCCTCCAGCTTCTGCACTAATCTCTTGTGTGGAACTGTGTCAAACGCCTTCTTACAATCCAAGAATATGCAATCTACCCACCCCTCTCTCCTTGCCTTATCGCTGTCACCCTGTCGTAGAACTCCAGTAGGTTTGTGACACAGGATTTCCCGTCCCTGAAACCGTGTTGGCCGTCGTTGATAAGCTCATTCCTTTCTAGGTGCTCAACCACCCTTCTCCTGACTATCTTCTCCATGACCTTGCATACAATACATGTCAGTGACACTGGTCTGTAGTTTAGTGCTACGTTCCTGTCTCCTTTTTTAAAAATTGGAACTACATTTGCTGTCTTCCAAACCTCAGGTAGTTGCCCTGTTTCGATAGATGTGTTGAAGATCGTTGTTAGGGGTACACATAGCTCCTCTGCTCCCTCTCTCAGGACCCATGGAGAGATGTTATCTGGCCCCATCGCCTTTGAAGTATCTAGCTCGCTTAGTAGCCTCTTCACTTCCTCCTCATTTGTGTGTGTGTGTAAGAGTGTGTGTGTGTGTAAGAGTGTGTGTGTGTGTAAGAGTGTGTGTGTGTGTGTAAGAGTGTGTGTGTGTGTAAGAGTGTGTGTGTGTAAGAGTGTGTGTGTGTGTAAGAGTGTGTGTGTGTAAGAGTGTGTGTGTGTAAGAGTGTGTGTGTGTGTGTGTAAGAGTGTGTGTGTGTGTGTGTGTAAGAGTGTGTGTGTGTAAGAGTGTGTGTGTGTAAGAGTGTGTGTGTGTAAGAGTGTGTGTGTGTAAGTGTGTGTGTGTGTAAGAGTGTGTGTGTGTAAGAGTGTGTGTGTGTAAGTGTGTGGGTGTAAGAGTGTGTGTGTGTGTGTGTGTGTAAGTGTGTGTGTGTAAGTGTAACAACTGTATTGTGGTAACTATAGTGTAATGCAGGTATTGTAACTGCAAAGTGTGACGTGTGTATAGTAAGTGTATATAGTGTGTGGTGTAGATGAAGTAACTGGTTTGTAGGTAGCAACTGTGTATATAGTGCGAGCAAATTGTCGTGGTTCCCTTGTTAAGAAAATTGTATCTCTGGCACAGTATGTCTGTGCAGTGTTGTCAGCAACTCCTTGACACAGACCAGCTTTCGGAGCTGCCATTTTAATGCCTGTCAGGCAGAGTTGGATGAAGATTGACTGGGAAGAGAGGTGATTTGAATGTTTGCTACAGGCGGGTCTGAGGGATGTGGGTGGTGGGAGGCTAGGCAGGCGGGAACATTATGATAAGGCATTTAAGATTTGCAGAAGCCAGGAGTTGTTTTAAAATGATTTGACTTGTCAAAATAGATATGATAGTGTTTTTCTATGATAACTATCTAGATTGTCTTATGTAATACTAGCGCGTCAGTGTCCGTGGTAATGGACGGCGGGAAATTGTATGACCTCTTAAGACGTTAGCACTTACCCATGCATATTATAATAATGATGCCCTCTGTGACGCTCTCCAGAGGTGCTTCATGGAAGTAAGCGTAGCTCGCCAGGAGGGGGTTGATGCAGTGAGTGTTTGACTCCTGATAATGGTATCCCTCATGCCAGTCTTACTCATTGATGATATCATCCTTGTTTCAAACTGTTTGCTCTCTTAACCCATGCACACGTGTGATTGTCCGGTTTTCAGTTACTGCTAACTGGCAGAATTCCAGAGTACAAGTGTCCACGATTAGGTGCATTTGTGAAATCAAGTAAAAACCGGCACACTTGTAATAGTGTGCAACTTTGACCTTGACTGAGGGTCAAGTTCATATTTAATTACTCTAATTGTTTTAATAATGTATATACTTAAGTGTTTGCTAGGGAACTAGGCTGTGGTGTTCAGTTAGGTCCCTCAAGGGGTACCTGTAAGTGTTTTTTTTTTTCGTCGAAGGTTGTCGTGTATAACTGAAACTGCCTAATCAGTTTAACTACAGTTTTAATGCTTGCTGGTGTAATATAACTAGAAGAGAGGTTTTGCAACTATTGACATATATAGGTGCCTTCTGACCCCTTGAAAAAGCCCATTCTTGATTTTGGTTTTGTGATAACTTTAGAAAGCCTCCTCTGATCAGATCGAAGTTTAAACATGGTTGTATCTTGTTTAGAAGTTTCGTACTGTTATAATCAGATATATAGGCGCCGATCAACCAATTTTATTTTTAAATGGTGCGTTGTTTTACGTGAAATAACTTGAGTATGTTTCAATTATGAACGACTTCAATCTTTGTTGTGTGTATCTTATTAATAGGATGGCAGCCTTTAAGTTTATACCACTGGATGGCAAAACGTCTACAAGTAAAGATACCCAGATGTTGCACATGTAATTCATCTAGTCGGTATTGAGTACCACTGATAGAACTTAAAATGCTGTTAGATATTTTCTGCGCATTACATTGCCGTAATTATATCCCAGTTACTTGTATTTTTATAATTTATGTATTAATTTTCCTCTTAATTTTACTACTGTGTGCAAAATAAATGTTTTAAACCTATCGTCAAGGAGACATTTCCGATACAGGATACCTGGGGTCAATCCCCCGCGGCCCGGTCCCAGACCAGTTTCCTGGTGGATCAAAATCTGATCAATCTGGCTATTACTGCTATCTGCACGCAGTCTAACGTACGAACTGCACCCCAGCTGGCCAGCCACTAATTTGAAGAACTTGTCCGGTTCCCTCTTGAAGACAATCAGAGGTTTGTTGGTAATTCCCCATATTCACGGAGGGAAGGAGTTGGGAATCGGACCTCTGACACTCGAGTTCTCTTAGTGGACTAGTGGCACTCCTGATCTTTAGTGGAGGTATTTTGCACCGTCTGCCAAGTCTTCATAACGTGCTGTTGAGGGGCTCTTGATCTAAGAAATTTAACCTGTGATCCAATTCCTTGAATCTGAAATGCCTTCCATTCCCCCAAGTGCTGTACGACTTCCATGGGCATAGTGCTCCCCTATGATTAATAATAATGTCATACGGGGAGTGACTTAGTGTTGAGGTTTGGGAACAATCCCTTCTGGTGTAAATTATGCACTTTTCTTCCCTACGTTCCCAGGAACTGTATTGAAGGTGTTGAGTGTATACGGGCAGTGAAAATTCTCCGTACATTTTCCAGCTGAGCAATCTTACCAGCCCCGGGGCAGTTAATATACAGCAGTGTTCTAGCCTGGAGAGAACAGGTGACTTGGAGTATCATTAGCTCAGCATTTCTTGTCTTGAAAGTTGTAGTAATCCAATCTATTTTCTTTGTGCGGTTGCAATGACAACATTGTGATCCTTAAATGTGAGAATGAAGTGTCATCCTTCTCAGTATGTGCTCAAGGCTGCGTGTCCAGTCTGTGATATTGAGACCAAAACTTTGTCACATAATTAACCTCAGAAGCCTTACTCAAGATAGTTGTATAACCTTTGGACTTTCGTTACTATATAGACACCCAAGCAGTCTATTAGCCTTATTGCGAATACTAAGCTCCGTTGATTCAACTAAATGTTAATGGTTAACAGGAAGGATCTTAGTCCATTTCTCATCCAGTGTGATCAAGTTTTACAAGTTGACGTAGGTTTGAGAGTAAGTTTCAATACGATGCTAGCGAATTAATACAAAATGCTAAATTTTCCTTTCAGTGACCCCATGTTTAATAAAAAAGTAGGATCAGCAAGGTAGAGAAGATTTGTAGAAATGAAGAAGGGGAGGTAGGAGTAATGTTAGGGGAAGAGAGGAAGGGGATAGGGAAGTAGAGGGAGGGAGAAAACGCAGGGTTAGTTGTGTAGTTGAGCTACCCGGAGCCCAGCTGGTGTGGACAAGGTGTTGAAAGAGTGGGATAGTGTGCGCGCGCTTGTGATTAATTAGCACAGTGACAACGATCAACGTGCCTCTGTTGTGTCACTCGTCTCAACCTTAGTGCAGCGTTTGCTCAAAGAATATTAATCATTTACATAGTTTGCTTGCCCCGATATCAAACAATAATATGTAAAAAAAAGTGCAAATTTTGGATTGATGTAATTTTAATCTTTGTAGGATGAATCCTTACCGCTGGTGTGGGTGGTGGTTGGGTGGGGTCGATCACATGGACAAATGTCAGTGTTACATTTACATAAGCGTCACTGGACAAGGTTTGTTTGCTCTTTAAACAACTGTATTTTCTTTGCATTCTCGCTTAATATTGACTGTGGTAGTTCGTTAATTTAGTAATCCTGAAGACAAAACAAGAACATTACACCTGGATAATTCTGGAGGGATTGGTACCAAACCTGCACAACGAAATCATTCCCTACGCTAGTATGGGGAATGTAAATGTTCAAAATTATGAAAGATGACTAATGGATATGTGGGCCAGCGGGCTACCAGCAGCAACAGCCTGGTTGAAAAGGCAAGCTCTGGAAGTAGAAAAACTCTGAATTCATTAAAGGTATGACAATTTAAAAAGACAGCCCCTAAAGTATAATAATTTTTTACTTTCTAATTTTGTACTGTAGCTATAGGAAAGTTGGCAGCTAGCATATGTGGCGCGAAGATAGTTTTGTATTTGATGTATATATGGTGCTTGTGTTTGTTAGTCCATGGAACATGGATACATATACAGTGAATATATTATCTTTGGTGCTATTTTGATTTTCTTATTGTAACTACGTAAATATTGTGTTCGGCTGGGGTTGAGCATTCTACATAATTTACTGTATTTCTCATTGTCTAGTAATTATAAGTTAATTTTAAGGGGCTGGCCGAAATACTCTTGTTTAAAAGACGTTTGTTTAAAACGAGCAGGTGGTCGTGTCTAGGTTGTTACTAGTAATTACAAGCGAGGCAATGTGCCGTTAGGGATTTTTTTGGGGGTTAGTCTGGTGTTGGCGAGTATGAACTAATGTAAAGACCAAAGGTTGAGATTGTGGATTTCAGTCTACTTTGAGGTGTGTTTTCATTGACTAGGGTTGGTAATGTATTTGTAGCGCATGTGTATGTAATGGTGTTGTGTAATTGGATATTGTATGGTTCTTGTTAGGGGGGAATATTGCGTGGATGGTGTGGGTCATAGTGTACAGAGTTGTGGTTAAACCTGTTTGCGAGCAACACATGATTCACCTACATGCTCAGCTCCAGTTCTAGGGCGTTTTAGCTCATTTTGTCCAGGGGACATACATTAAATTCACAACTTGACCTGTTGCTTCTCAAAATATTTGATGCTGAAGAAAAGTTGACGAGTTAAGTTTTTTATTTTACTTCCTGGCCTTGGGCTAGGCTCGTTTGGTGCTTGCCTGGTCAACCAAGCTGTTGCTGCTGGGGGCCCCACTGGCCCACGTATCCATAACAGCCTGGTTGATCTGCCATCTGGTGAAGATTTGTCAAATTTCCTCTTGAAGGCCTTTACACTTGTCCCAGCAGTGTTTGATATCTTCTTGTAAGATGTTGAATAGTCTGGGGCCACGGATGTTGTATAATGTTCTTCTATTCACTGGTTTTATTTTGCACTTCCTCCTACATCAAGTACAGATAGATCCTATTGTTAAAACTGTTTCAATCTATAGACCTATCAGGTCATTGGCTTGAAAAAACTACTGCCAAACTGTTACTATAAAAAGTTTTTCTTTTCCAAATTTTCTTTTGTAATTCTTTTTTACATATTCCTTTCTTTTTCTTCCACCTTTCTCTTCCTGCTCGCTCATCTTTCATGTCTTCTTTCTGCTCATCCCCGTCACTTCTTGCCTTCCCACTTCAAGTTGCCCACTTCATCTGCTCACCTGCCCAGGATGTGAGAGGAAGTTGGGTACAGTAAGTTGGGTAAGAGAGAGAGAGACTGCGTCATCTTTAAGGTAACTTTTACCCTCTTTATGTGGTGGGTCGTTGTCTCTTGCCTAGAACAAGTATCACGATGGGTGGGCAAAGTTGGTAGTCTTCCTTTTCCCTCTCTTGCTCCCTTTCTCCCGCCTTCCTCCCTTCCCCCTCTTCTCATCTCTTTCCCTTCCGTCTTCGCTTCATCCCTCCCTCTTCCCTACCTTTTTTCTCCCTTTCTCCTCCAGTCTTCCCTTCTTCTCTCCCCTTAATCCTTCCCCTTCCTTTCCCCCCATCTTCCTTTCTCTTCTCTAACAATTTCCTTGTGTACCCTGTGACCCAGAAAATCTTTGTAGTTGGCTCACATTCGCTCTGGTTACAAAGGATTCAAGTTGTTTGTGGCTGGGGCATGTTGGTGATCCTGAGTAATGAACGGGTGTATCCTCAGGAAAAGATTATATTGAATGCACGATTTATACTAGACATTTTATACCTTGTTACTTGACCTGTCCTAAAAATGAAGTTTGGTAGGGCATGGGTGTTATTCAACTTTCTTTGCTCAGGATTTGTCACCTTTTCCATGGTTATCGTCTGGCTAGGAGTTCTGCTACTCACCATGCGGCTTGTGGGGTGTTAGGTAGGTAAGGTTCGTCAGGAAACAGGACAAGTGTTTCCTGACGCGGGTCTTAGATGATGACCCGCCGTTGGAGTGTGATGGGGTGTGATGTAATGGGCTTGAAAACCGACAAGTTGAAGAATGAGAAACTTGCGCAACATTTGGGAATATTTATTGAGGAAACTTCACCAGCCAGTGGCTTCTTTAGTCCAATACGGAGAAGAAAGGAGAAAGGTGAGTTTGAGGTAATCAGTCCCTCAGCCTGGAGTCGCTGTGTTCAGTCTGTCAATCTTGATGGCTGGCACTTATGATGACCATGCCTGTGACCTGACCTGACTAGGTTGGGGCATTGGCTTAAGCCGGTAGGAGACTTGGACCTGCCTCGCATGGGCCAGTAGGCCTGCTGCAGTGTTCCTTCTTATATTCTTATGCCTTCACTTTCTGCCTTTTAGATTTAGGCCTGGTTTTATAACCATTGGGGTATTTTTTATATAAATTTTACGTAATTTACCTATATATAAGTTATAAAAACCACATACTGCGAATATATACAAGTTTGATAAAACAAAGTCTAAACTTCTGACACCCTTAGTCGCTGTTTTCCCCAGGTTGTAATATTTCTGTGTTCTAACGTCCCCTTCAATAAGGAAGAAATTAGTTATATAAGGTACAACCTTTACAGCTCGTATGAACTGGCAAGCATCTAACTTGTTAGGAACTCGAGTCCCTCGAACTGTACGCCTTAGAATGTAGGTGAGAAACTCGCATGATCATCTGGAGTCCTGGAGGAATTGGTCCGAAATCTTGACACCAGAAATCACCACATGTGTATACAAGAGGCTTAGCAAGACGGTGGAACATACCATACCTCCGAGGAAGAGTAGTGGTGCGATGAGTACACTGAGAGATTACCCGATAAGTGTAAAGGGACCACAACTCGACACCCAACCTTCATGTATAAGGAAGATTACCAACAACCCCCTGGTTGTCTTCAAGAAGGAACTCTGCAGTCTTCTCAAATTCCTGATCAGCCTTGCTATGGCGGCACTTTGGACTGCGGCGGGCACCAACAGCCTGATTAAGCCAGCAACTAGGCCTGGTCTGGAACCGGGCCGCAGGGGCGGTGACATCCGGAAGCGTCTTCAGGCAATCCTTCATCTCTCCATTTTTTCTCATTAGTAATAAACTTTCTCGGTTACCTCTCCATTCTCCTCAAGTCTTATTATCTCTTCCTTTCCCTCCCCTCTCAGGGCTGTATGACCTTTATGGGTTTAGCGCTTAGTTATAATATTCCCACCCCCTCTCCCTTTCCCCTTCTCGCCTTTTTCCCTCCTTTTTCCCCTCTCCATATTTGACCTTATTGGGACTGTTGTGGTCCCTTCTCCTTTTCCCTCGCTTATCTCCCTCGCTCGCTTGCCTTTCTACCCTCCGTAACCCCTCCTTTTCTACCGTCACCCTTACCCCCACACCCCTCTCCCTCCCTCATTACCCAATTCCCTCCCTCATTTCCCCATTCCCTCCTTCACCTTCACCCTCCCTCGCCAACTTGAAACACTCATGGACTGACAACCGTGTGAACAGAAGCGTCACGGCTAAGCTACCATCCATCAATTCCCTCACCCTCGCCCATTTTTTTCCTAATGTAAATAATGGCTTAAAAACGTGGGTAGTGCCAAGAGGATACCCAGGACTGCGTGGGAAAGGACAAACGGTAGCTGTAATTTTAGAGTAGGTGTGGTGGGCTGGTTATGATAGTAGGGCGTGCTAGTGGCATTCTTGTGGGTAAAGTGGTACTGCTGGTGGCAGTAGCGACGGTGGTCATTGTATTGGTAAGACGCAGTGGGCGGAGCCTAGAGCTAACCAGGCCAGGTGGTGGGCGGTCGCATCTCGCTCACCCTCCAAACCGAGGTTACCAATACCCGCCTCTGGCATAGCTATCTGTTGCTCTCACTATGTAACATATTTTAAATATGATAGCCGTCCACCCTGTGATGGACTATGACTAGAAAACCCCGCTAGCTTTTGTTCCCGCAGTAACTCCAGGGTAGTCCCAGGGTGTGATGCCATGCTCTTTTTGTCAAGCAGACCACGGGGTAGATGACTAGACTTGCTTTGCTTCTTATTAGTGTGTATACTTGCTCGCCTAGTTTGCAGAAGTCAACTCATCACCTGGTTCTGCCTCTTCAATTGTCATCACCTGGATATCTAGCGAATGAAGCTTTCAGTCAGCAGTATAAGATTGAAAAAAATAAACCCGAGGAAGTGTTGGCTCGTGAGTATTAAGTACAGTGGGTGTAGGTCTTGCTAATGTAGTGGTGGTGTTACCCGAGCACAGGTGGACGAGTGACTGCAGAGTTCACTCTCATGGCCTTGCACAACCGTGGCAGCGCTACAGGTCAGGCTGTATTAAATGGCTTTGTGCTCCCTCAGCCGTTTCATGTTACCAAGCAGGTGGTTTGTGGGAAGTAAAGGAATGTTATTTTTGAGAAGTTGGCATTGTTGGGCTGGTGTGATCTGCTATTAGGTATTATTTATTACACAACACCAGACAGTATTAGCAGCCATTTCTACCCTCTTGTGTCATACATTTGAAAATCAGCAGATAAATTATACAACTAAATCTTATTGTGTTGCCCCTTGGGTTTGTTGGCTTCCATTTCCTGTAACTGCTCTTTCCTCCCATTACTCATAAATGCCATGTAGACTAACCGAGAAGCCCTGTGTACTGATTACTGCTATTCAGGACCTATTGTATTTTCCTGAATCCTGTCCGAAGCCTCGTATTCTTGTTGCAGCTCCAGACGCACCTATTTAGAGTAATGTCTCCTATTGAAGCAGTATTTACTCTTGTACAAGACAGTGTTTAAAGAGACAAGTCGCATGTAACTCTTCTTGTTCTTTTTTCCCACTTTCCCCAAGTGTTCCTGTACGCCATCTTGAGTATGAGTGACTATCCTTACCTTTGTGATTGTTTCCTTTACTTTCTAAATTTACAGGTCTATAAATGCAACCCATTTCTTAATAGAACTGTTGTTTTCCCAGTAATTTGATACTAATGGAACAGAACTTTGCTTATGTGGTGTATGGACTAAATTAAAATAGCGTGTGGAGAACAATCAAATTTAGTTAATGTAGTAAAACACACCCGAGGACAAGGTGTTAAATGATATCTAGGTTTTTGCCTAAAAACAGTCAATAAATGTTATATTGTGAAAGCATAAGTGTAGGGTGTGGTAAACCCTTGCTGGGCTTGGAGAGGGGGGGGGGAGGGGAGCGTTGTGCAAGTGGAGTATGGAGGCTGCACGCCGGCCCGTCTCCTGGTTGCTCCTTGTCACTAGATGGGTCAGCAGCTTATGTCTGCTTGCCGTCTGCTTGAGCTCAATATGCCCCGGAGTTTGCTTTTATTTTTGCCTGTTGGTTCTTTTGCAACTGCTGCTATAGCATTTTTTTTTTTTTTTGGCTACTGCTGCTTCCTCATCCCCTTCCCCGCATCCCCTTCAGATGAGGTGCTCTCGTGCCGAGATGGGTGCTAGTGTTACCTCTGGACATGACAGGAGTAGCAGCGAGGGAGGATCAAGTTATGGGACACGCAAGGTTATATTTCTCTTGCAGGATGACTGTATTAATAACCGGTTTTATTGTATAGTGTGGGTGAGGTTTATGTATATTTACGAAAATGTGAATAAGTGTTTTGCAGACAACTTTAGAAAAGCGTGTACAAAAATATATGATATGATTAAGAATGTTTTATAGGAAAAATATTTTAAGGTAGAGGTTAATGTTTGAAGAGGAATAAAGCAAGAGGTAGCTACTTTGTTGCTGCTACTGTCATTATCATCCCTTCTGCTCGCTCCGTTTATTTCAGTGCAAACACCTGCAATCACAACAGTTATGCTATGCTGGACGTGAGCAGATAATCTGCATATACTGTAGATATGTGTAGTAATTGTAGGAGTAAAGTGCAATGGTTGAAATATGAGTCTGTTATCTCATCTTTGTTCCACTATGCCTACACTATTCTAACACAAAAGGCTTGTAGTCATTCTGTTTTGGGATGAATAAACCCATTCTAACATGATCTTTGGACTGTATACTATCACTACACCCGCCCAAGGTGTCTACGAGCAGAGTTAACGCTCGAGTAAGAGAGTGGGACCTTGTCACTACAGCGACCTGTGAACGATACCTTCTGCCCCTTACCGAGTGTTAATGGTGTGGCGGAAGGTGCCTCTGTGATGGGCTACATGAATGAGGGGTGTGGAAGATGACGTGAAGGAAATGGTTATATAGGTACTGTTTGAGGAAGTAGGGGACGGAAGATAATTTGAGATACACTCACTACTGTAAAGTTCATATCTTTCCTTGGGAAGAAAGGATTCGTGTTAGTGCTTGGGCGAGAAGCATGATGAATGTTAAAAGGACTTGGCTTGAATGTTGAATGCTGGTGAAGCTAAGGAATAGCGAGTTTACCCGTGTACAAAGGTAAGGGAAAGTATGAGAGGAGGGGGAGAGGGTGTCACGTGTCTCATAATTGGTCGGAGATGATGGTAGCTCGCTCTTGTCTCAAGGCCTGTGGATTTTACTACCTGATCACTGTAGCCTTGAAAATGTCACTGCATGTGTGAATAGTGGGGTTTAGTGGAGAGGGAAGTTCAAACGATTAGGAGTACTAGTTTGTAGGGAAGGGGAGGGGTTGCCTGGTGTGGGAAAGAATAATTGGGGTATTGGGATGGGGTGCAGAGTTTGTGGGGGTAGGGGAAGACTGGTGAGGGGGAATGGAGTGCCCAGTGTGTGGGAGTAGGGGATACCTAGTGTGAGGGGTTTGGAATGGGGGGCCCTGTTGTATGGGGTGGAGGAGATAAATGGAAACCCTGGGGGTTGGGTAGAGGAATGGGGAGGGGTGCCAGTTGTGTGAGTAGGTGGACGAGGGGATGAGGAGGTAGGAAGGGAAGGGTGAGGGTGGATGGTAGCCGCCTGATAAAATGCAAATTTACTGAATAAACTGTGGATCGTATTGTAGGGGCCGCCAGCCATGATTGTGAGGGGCTTATCCTGCCTGCGTCTTGCATGTCTGCCTCATTTAGGGGAAGGGTAGGGGATGATCGGTTTGTTGCCGCCATGGTAATGCTATCTCCTCCTCTTCTTTTTCCATTTCTATTTTACAGATTGCTGCTTCTCTTTCAAAGGTATACAAAAGGTAAAGGGAGCGCATAAACACACTATTTTTCCATCTTAATCTCTTCATTCGACAAAAGCAAAGTACCAAAAGCAAGAGAGGGAGACTTGACTGTGACCTCATCTACTGTGTGATATGCTAACATAAAATTTAGAATTACTGAGAAACCCTCTTTTGGGCGAAGCTCGTAAAATGTTACATAACGACTTAAAGAAAATAAACATGTCCACAGACGGATCATCTTTAATGTCGGTCAGTGTGCATCGTAGTGCATTTCGTATGGAAGTGAAATAAAAATATTAAGCGTGGAAACTATTCTGCATTGTGGCTCCAGATAGAGTAGGAGGGAGAGCTTTATTTTATACTGTCGTGACATAATCTGTCTAGACACAAGATTGTTATTAGTGTTTTTCTCTGCAGATGACCTGAACATACAGTATGGTCCTCTTTGTTTTTCCCATTTACTCCCGTTCCTTCCCCTCCCTTCTATATATCTACTCGCCGTTGCTCCTGTTCTTTTTAGCAGCAACGGTGAATGAATTCTAGCAGTTATTTTTTAGTAAAGAACAATAGCAGTAGTAAATCAACACGACCAGCCAGTCTGGTCTGCACTCTTCGCCACTGAGGTGTTATAACTGGGACAGCTGGGAAGGATGCTAAGTGAGCTGTAATTGTGTAGACAGGTTAAGTGCTTAACACATTATGAACCCCCGCCGCCGCTTCTGCTCTCTGCTATCCTTCCCTTCTGCTCCCGTTAGTGGCTGATATTTGTTCATTATTGATCAGTCCCAAGAGATGGTAGCTTTTTTTTTTCCCCCTACTAATCTCAAGCTGGACAAAAAACACCATAGGGTGGCCAGGCAGTTGCCAAGTTTTGCTGCTTATTTTGAAGATTTATCACCCTCAGTCGTTCTAGCATCTTGGAACAATCAAAGTTGGTCATATATCTGACAGCTTTGATACACTGATTAGGTGCGTAAGTGTTTCCGCACCGAAGTTTATCACATATGCGAAAGATCTCAAGTTCCTCATACGTAAAGAATAATAGTCCCAATACCGTGGCTACGACACTTTGCTGTATTAATCCGCTATTTGAAGGGAAAAAATACACATTTCGGTCCGCCTTAGACCATTATAAAGTCACTACTTAATAATGGTCCAGGATGGACCGAACCTTAGCACTGGATTATATCGTGGAATTCTTGTCGGAGTTTACATTTTTGTTTTTTTGTTCCTTGAACCAGATGAATGTTGTGTTGTCAGTTACATAACCCGATTTTTGTTGTAATTACGTAAAAGATCTGTGAAACTGGTATTAGTGTGGAAAGCTTTGGAGGTTATTGCGAAGTGGAGGCTGATCACCTTGAATGCAAACGTGAAAAGGTTGGTTGTGGCTCCGTTACTCTGAGTGTTTAGGTAGGTGAACCCATGGAGGAGGCGACCATCTGTTACCGTCTCGTTTATGCTTACGCTTATACATTTTATCATCGGCAAGAAAAAATAATATACTAACGTGGTGCTGCTTAAAACTTTTGCTAGTGTTATTCACAAACACATTGATTATTTATTACATGCCTGAATGCTTTCATGTTTTTACATCTTCAGAGGCACTTTTTTTGTAGTGGTATTTGTTTGCATAACTGCAGTTACGCTTATTTAAGTTATTCCTTGTCATAATTTTATGAATAGTTCATTTATACTAAAGCTGTGTAGTGGAGGAAGTGTGCAGCGAGTTCAAAGACTTGCACTGTCTGTACGGTGAGGAGAATAATGTACCAGGATCGTCCAGGCTTGACCACAGTAACACTTGTACTAACTACATAACGAGGTTGAAACCCTTCACTTATCCATTTCTTAAGACTTACTGAAATTGGTCTACTTTGTAACAGTTTATGCTGCTGATGCTTTAGATGTTTGATAGTACATTCTGTGTTCTGATGGTTTTGAGGTTGTGGATTTAAGCTTTCGTGATGGCACGTGCTGGTACTGCCAAGTGCAATTTGTTCAGGTTCTGCGCCAACAAAACTTGGCCAAAGGTATCTTTTCATACATTTATAAGGCTGCAGTAGCATATGCTTAATTTTTGGCTATAAATACTGTGTATGGGTTGACTGACTGGTGCTGGATTGTTGGTGCCAGGAAGCTGGGCAGTACAAGGTGGAGCGCATATTACAAATACTGGACACAACCATCAGGTAATTGTGCTAGCATTAGGTTGTAATGGAGTGGAGGCAGGAGACAGTTGGTGGTGCAAGGTGGTGGTGGTGTGTAGCGGAAAGGATTAGACGTCCCTGGGGGCTCCACCATCCACTGTGTATTGGGGCCAACACCACCTTCCTCATCCTTGTCTTTCTTCCACTATACTCACCCTAGATTTTCTTTCCTCCTGCACCCTCGGTTGTCTTGCCTCCTCCTCCTCCTCCACCCTGGGTTGTCTTGCCTCCTCCTCCTCCACCCTGGGTTGTCTTGCCTCCTCCTCCTCCACCCTTGGTTGTCTTGCCTCCTCCTCCTCCACCCTGTGGTTGTCTTGCCTCTCCTCCTCCACCCTGGTGTCTTGCCTCCTCCCTCCACCCTGGGTTGTCTTGCCTCCTCTCCTCCTCCTCCTCCACCCTGGGTTGTCTTGCCTCCTCCTCCTCCTCCTCCACCCTGGGTTGTCTTGCCTCCTTCCTCCTCCACCCTCGGGTTGTCTTGCCTCCTCTCCTCCACCCTGGTTGTCTTGCCTCCTCCTCCTCCCCCTGCTTCCAAACCCGGTTGTCTTGCCTCCTCTCCACCCTGGTTGCCTTGCAGCGCCTCTCCTCCACTCGCCTCGCCTGCTCTCCCCCTCTGGTGCCTTGAACTGCGCCCACCTGGCGCCTCTTTCCTACCCTCGTCCTGCCGTCTCTGACCTGGTTGTAATTGCTCCTTTCTCCACCTCGGTTGCCTTGCCCCTCCTCACCCTGTTCTTCTCTCCTACCCTGGTTGCCTTGCCCTCCTCACCCTGGTTGTCTTGCCTCCTCTCTCCACCCTGGGTTGTCTTGCCTCCTCCT
>WNWK01000013.1:972500-1187500 GCA_009830355.1 Cherax destructor
CCTTTCTGTGGTCATAATTAATAACAATGAATTTGCCAGTCTAGTATGTGTTTACACAATCATCATTTTCCACTGTATAAAATACACAGTTGATGTCTCCACCTAGTATAAAATATAACCTTAAGTGGGCTCAAATCTTGATACAGTGTACTTGCTGCTGGAGGGGCCAGATAGTCAAGATTGATGTGTTAAAACTCGGGATAGGAAGAATTAAGTGGTGCCGTTGGTCGTACGACGAAGCGCGGGCAAGGAGCAACTGCTGGTGTAGTGGTAAAGCTTAATTAAGTAGAGAAATTGGTCACCTTATTGTTAATGCATTGGTGATACCTTCAGACACGGGTCTGTCATATGACGGCCGCTCAGTAGTGCCGTTGGTACCTAGGTTGGACTGAATGCTGTTAGCCTCAACAGCCTATTGATAGGTCATCAACCTAGAAACATCTCCATCCCAGAGCCGTGGCATGGGAATATATAGTATTGAGGAAAGATGGGGGGGGGGGATTTAATGGTAATGTTAACTAACTACATTCACCATAGACGAAAGAGGAGAGAAATTTGGATGACCTAATGTATATAGATTAAAATATTACGATGCATTTATTTTACACCTAACTTATAATGGCGTTAACCTGGTAACATGATTTTTGTCAAAAATGGATACACAGCATCGAGCTGCTATCCTGTACTGATGCTTACTTACATAGATGTGGGTGGGTGGGTGATTATTTATTTATATAATATAATGTGCCGAATAGATATAACTTGATATTTTGGTTTAAATAGCAAGGCACTTCTTGCCGAATAGGGCAAGCGAACAATTGTGTATGCAATAATTTCGCAAAAATCATTCTGAATCTAACGAAAAAAATGTATTTCCTTAATAGAGGCAGAGCGAGAGCACGAGAACGCGCATTTGCATACAACTGGAGTATCTTTAGACTGCTAATGAGGGCTGGCACATTCAAGGTAGATAATTAGGATATTCTCAGTCATCCGCAGTATTTGCAGTTCCAAGTACCCCATTCCACTAGGCCAAGTCAGTGACAACTGAATATTCAACTTTGCAATGAAGGTCGTGTGCCTCTTCACGGAGATTTTATGTGGACTAAGCAGGATTGGGAGGTTCACTTGTGGTCATTACATTCATCTGGCACAGGTGACGCCATCCCAGCCTGAGTCTGGTAGTCACACTCGTGTAATCTAAGACATAATGTTGCACATTCACATAGCTTTCTGATCAGAACCTATCATACACAGATAACCCGCACGTAGAGGCTTAACGACGACGTTTAGGTCAGACTTGGACCATTTACAAAGTCAGTGGTTCAAGTCGGACTGAAACGTCGTGGTAAGTTTCTCTCTCCTGTGTGTGGGTTATTTGTGTATTGTTTCAGTCACAGTATTGTGCCTTGTTCTTTAACGTATCATAATGCCTGATACTAGTTAGTAATAATGGTTGAATTACCATTATTACTAACTAGTTTAGCTAGCTCCTGGAGAACGAAACGTTGCCACAATAAAATATCACATAGTCGCATCTAGTTCTCTCAGGTGTGTGTGTGTTTTCTCGTCTACCATAGCTCGTATTCAGAAGGATAGTTTTAATAATGGAGAGTGGGTTGCCCAGTTGTAACTCCATCTC
This sequence comes from Cherax destructor, assembly GCA_009830355.1. NCBI lineage: Eukaryota > Metazoa > Arthropoda > Malacostraca > Decapoda > Parastacidae > Cherax > Cherax destructor. The sequence continues at coordinate 974,143 of WNWK01000013.1, forward strand.
CGGCCAGTCACCAGCAGATCTAGCTTAAATAACAAAATCAAAAAGGGCACAATACCCTGCCTGGACCAGTACAGGGAGAGGAGCTTACCACGACGTTTCGGTCCCACTTGGACCATTTACAAAGTCACACTAGTTTCTTTGTCATCACAAGAGAGCCAGTACCTATGTGGGGAAAGTAACCAAACGAGGTAAGTAATCCTTGGTTATGTTCAAATTAATGACAGTGGGAGGCGGGACTAAAGCCAGATGCTATTTATGGGAGGGGGCAGAAGGGAGAAGGGGGGGGGGAAAGGACAGATCTGTTTTGTGGTAGTTTGTACAGTGATATGGGCGGGGGAAATGTGTTTGGTTTATGTTGAGGGAATACCTGAGGCGTAAGAGCCCAGTGTGATTAGGTTCATATTGTTTGTACTTGATCAATCAGGTGTTATTACTGGTAAGGTTGGTTAGGATGTGAATTGATAGATTGTATGTGGCTGGTGGATGCGTTGAGTGATTATTTTGGGATTTTTTTTATCGTAGGCTGTTAATGGTGGACATCATGGGTGTTTGGATGTGATGCGGGTGGTTGGAGCTGGGTGGAGTGCTGTGCTAACTTATTTGATTACGTATTTGTTGCTGCAGAAGCCGTGATTATCTTTTGGTGGCATGTCCTCGGTATTTTCTTAATGTATATTTTCAAGCATCATGGGAAGAACCCATCCCATTTACCCCTCCGCAATCCCCAAACGTTATCCTTGACGATGAGCCCAATTTTTCTCTTGAGAAATATGAAAAGATGTCATTGAAGTCAGTAATAGTGTTGGGCTGGTTTTCACCCAATCAGAAGGAAATTGAATAAGTTATTGCGGAAGTATTACTGAAGGTTGCTTGTGGATCCAGGCGTGGCAGCTGAGGGCGCGAGAAACTGCTTGTTTCCGGTTCGCCCTCAACCATAATTAGCTGAATGACTTTGTTATTAATGTTCTCGGTGCAGAACCTTTGTTAATGGTTCCGGGAGGCCTACGTGGGAAGTCTGGTCACACGCTGAGCCGTGAAAATATAATCGGATCGTCCATCCCGATACTTTCTTACAGATCACCAGTTTTCTTCCCCCTAGATATCTTTTAAAGTGGAGAGGGGGGCGTTGTGGTGGTTTATCCGGTCTGGTTTGGTGTTTACCTTGAAGGGTAGGGGGGAGGGGAAGAAGTCATGGTTTACCTGGTCAGGTCTGATATTTATCTGGTGGCCAGATCCGGTGGTGTCACTGCGCCTACATTACCGTTATCTGCGATAACTGTTTCTGCCTCTTCTCTCCACCATCCCTCGTCTTTCGCCAAGCCTCTTTTATTTGGGCTTAAACTGGAATACAGGCGGTCAGAGAGAGTGGTATGTGAAAGAGAAAGGATAACCGTCCCTAGAGGAAGACGTGGATATTTTTTTAATTAACCTTTGACACACACCTTTCATCCAACCCTATCATTCTTCCTGCACGTACCGGAGTATTCATACACAAGATGAGATTTCGGGACTGAATTTTCTATTTTTTTCCTGGATGCAACCTATAAATACTAACAACACAAGGGGGTACGTTCCTATTTTTTATTGGCAAGCGGGCAAGGGCAAACACAGGTCTAAGGAAACTGGCTGGGCAATGTACCTTCCACCCCCCTTCACTGTTTGCTTGACTTTTGAGCGCTCTCTCCTCCCGTGAGAGGTCTTAGTGGGTCCGTGGGAGAGAAGATTACGTGTTATGTAGGGGGTTGTGCTTGTGGCGGCAGTGGCTGCCACAGTAGGTAGGGCGAGTGGTTAATTAGGGAGGCGGCTCCAGCCGAGGAGGGTAAAACTGGACTAAAAACACATCGCAGGGCAGTTTTGTTGTGATAGGCTGCTCTTTCCACTCATCCCACATTTCCCGCCTCTCAAACATCCAATTCCTGTCTACTCTTATCAATTACTCTCAAGTATTTTTTAATATTATGTCTTCCCTGTCGTTACATCAATTCAGTTAGCCTTTCCTCATTGCTCATACTCCTTAGCTCTGGACCTAGCCTCGTTGCATACCTCTTCACTTTTCCGATTTAACATGCTTCTTCAGATAAAATTCCATGTCGGTGCAGCAGACTCGGATGGGCTTGGAATAACTCTTGGTTAAAATTCCTGAAGGGTACTTAGTTACCAAACGAACACTGCCTGCAAAGGGTATTCGATTAATGAGTCTCTGGAGATATGATAGGCACTATGCTCCCCCCCTAGGTCTTTCTGTGAGTGAAGTCTGCATCCTTTGTTCCCTAAGTGTTCTCCGTGTCTGGTCTTCTTGCCCCTTCCACAATCAATATCCCCCATCTTCATAACTTTGAACATGCTGAGGTTAAATTACATTAGCCACTTCTTAGACGAGACCTGCAGTCTGTCCAAGTCCATCTGTAATCTTTCCTGCTCATTGTCTGTTTGTATCCACATTAGTTTTCCATATGCGAACAGGAATACCTATGACGATTCCGCTATGTCATTCACATAGGCAAGAAAGAGTACCGGTCCTATTACTGGTCCTTGTGAACCCCACTCTTCACTGGCTCTCATTCCCACAGCTCTTCTCCGACAATAACTTAGTTTCTTTCCTGTTGTCATTCCTGCCTGCTGCTCTAGTGTGCATATGTTGGGGTGGGGGTGTGGTTGCAGGGGTAAAGTCTCAGCTCTTGGTCCCGCCTCTCCGTTGGTTGTTACTGGGTTCACTCTTTCCTGACAGCTTGCGTGTGCATTTTTGTGGGTTTTTTTTTATTTAACCGTCAATAAGAAAAATTGCATAAACGGCCGGCTAACTTCTGGCAGTTAGGAGGGTTTGTTAAACTGTGAATGGTAATGTTGGGCGTGTCGGGTGAGTGCATGGAGAAGTTCTACACTGGAAGCGTCCTTGTCCCTGTGGAAAACTACATTGTCTCGTATTGTGGCCAGCGTGCTTGTGTACATGGTAGTAATCAACATGCTTTAGCACCTGCTAGTCTTTATGGTAGCTGTTTGTAAAAGCCGAGTTCCAGTTCTTATCCCTACACTTGGTTGGTGCAGGTTCCATCACAGTTCCTGTCACCAATTCAGTCATTATCCTTAAACTAAGTGTTATAATGTGTGATTTCTTTGGGGCATTCAGCTTTCATGTCGAAGTAGGTCAAAGATCTTTGCAACTGTCCTAACTATCATGTCGAGGTCTTGCGTCCGCCGTGTCTGCCTCTTGAGAAGATTCAGAAAATAAGTCGTGATCGTATCTTCTGAATCTTCTCGTCCTTGACGTGAGATGCAGATGTTCATACCCGTCAGTTACGGATATAGTTTATAGAATGTAATAAATTACGAATAGTTTTGTAACGAGTGAAATGTCCCGTGGTTTAGTGGTAGCGATTTCAGCTCTTATACTGGCGTCTTTGGTTTGATACCCGGCACGAATGAAAACGTTGTGCATATTTCCTTACAACCGTTGACTGTGTTCACGGTAAGTAGTAACCTGGGTGCTAGTCGACTGTTGTAGGTCGCTCTTGACTTTGAAGTAAGCTGAGCAGGATAACGTTTAGCCAGTAAATTGTACTTAGCAAGGGGGGAGTGATAATAGTGGCAAGTTGGTAAGGATTGCATCAAATTGATAGTTAGCACTGTTCGTTTGTTGCACTTAATAACCAGATTGTTGTAGAGCATTGTGTATAAAACCATTCCTAGATCTTATTGCCTTTGAGATTCCTACCTACTTTTCTTGATCACATCTGATGACTTCAGACTCCCCAGGCACTGTGTAACCCCTACGAGTTTAACGCTTACCTAAGCTTTCACTACTTTTGCACTTTCTGAAATTCAGCAAAAGCGATCTGTCCAACTGTCATTCAAATGTTTCTCATTTTTTCATATGCTCAATAATTTGGCATCATTTAGAAGCATAAGACGTACGAAAGTTTCACTCTTTCTGGCAAGTCGTTGACATTAGATGGTACAGTATACGAGTACAAATAAAACACTGGGTGAAGGAGGTACACCAGGGAGTGTGGGGAGAGAAAGGGGCATTACAAATAATGGAGAAGGGAGACTCCCAGTAATGTGGAAGGAAGGAGTTCTACCGTAGTGAGCCAAGGGGTTGTGTAGAACAGGTTGGCCGGGGGGGGGGGGAAGGGTGGAACTACCGGTAGTGTGGGGAGAGGAAAGGAGGGGATGGAGGGAGGGTGAGGTGGTGCCTGGTGTAAGTCACCAGAGGACGGGGCTTTGAAGGTCACAACACTCGCCGCTACGGCTGCCGGGTTTTTGTTTATACTGGTTTGTTCCGAGTCTACGTTGTTGAAATCAATTCTCTCGCTTCTTGTTTACACTTTATATTATATAATGTTTGTTATTCTTGCAAGAACTTTATTCATATTGTGTACTCGTTATTACGTTGAAGAGCGAAATATAGAACGTTTATTTATCTTTATAATTATTTAAAAAAATAGTACTGTCAAGTTACTTGAAGTTACATTTATCACTGAAAAATGATTGCACTGCCGTCATGTGTTCCAATTTGCCATATGAAAGCTTCATGTTGAGGAATTATACTATTTCCTAAGAAATTATTTAACCACGAAAGTTGCGCAAGTGGTTTAATGTTGGCGGAGCCCAAGTAGGGTTAGTGTGCAAGCTAGACTAGATGGAACGAGATTTTGCCTGGTAACCTGCACCACACTGCCACACAGTTTCTACTCTTAAGGCTGTGAAAGCACAGAAGATGGATGGGTGTTTGAGATCTACGACGACCCATGAGATGGAGGATGTATCTGAAGGTCCATGAGGCTTGATAGATGGGTTTGGGTGAATGGTAAAGATCTATAGGATGTATAGATGGGATGGGGTGGATGGTTCTTTCAAGATCCAAGAGATGGATATACTAGGTAAGGTGAGTTTGGCGGAACTGTAAGGTCAATGGGATAAAGTAAACGGTGATGTGGGTAGATGTGTTAAGGCTCATGGGATGTGTGGGATATATTCACATTAGTTTCACATTGCGAATAGATGGGCCTGTTAGGCCCATGGGTTTCATTAAATGAACTGGGGTGGGTGTGACTGTTTAGGCCTGTGGGATAGATGAGTTGAGGTGAACGAGTCAAGAGGTTGGGTATGTGAAGAGGCATAGTGGGGTAAGGTTTAGGGAGGAGCGGGTGGAAACTGAGGGAGAGGTAGTGAAGGCGCCGCTGATAGTGGCCACGGTGTTGGGGAAAGCAAGATGGTTGATGAATGAGACGCTTGTGCAACATTTGTTTAACTTTATTGTGGAAACGTTTCGCTAGTCAGTGGCTTCAGTCTAATACAGAAAAGAACGGTGGAAGACTAGGAGCTTGAGATAATTAGTCCCTCAGCCTGAAGACGTGTTCAATACATCAATATTGATATACAGAACATATCTCCAGGCTGAGCGACTGATTATCTCAAGCTCCTCATCTTCCTCTGTCTTGGACTTGTGAAGCCACTGACTGGCGAAACGTTTCCACAATATAGATAGTAAAGTGTTACACAAGTCTCTCATAAACTTGTCGGTTTTGTAAAGCATTTGTAGGACAGTAAGATGGTGATTGTGGAAGCTTGGGGAGTAGGGAAGGCAAGAACTTCATAATAAGGTAAATACGTGAATTGAGGAAACACATTTAACGAGAAATTAGAGGCGCAGATAGTAGTAGTATTTTATTAGTCTGCAATAATGTCTTCTGCAGCTGGTCTATCAAATGACCTGATCAATGGTAAGCAACTTCGGGCGTACCTGTGCGAGGGATAAATCCCACACACAAAAAAATACTGATCACATTGGCCCTTCTGTAGTATTTGCAGTCACGTGACTTTAGTAACTGTTAGCCATATTTGCGGTCAAACCGTTTGCATTGTAGACATGTGGTGGGAAGAAGCTATGAAGAGACGGGGCAAACATATCACTCATTTTGGTCACTAATCACACAACGCATTTGACAGGAATTTAAGATATGGCCAGGCTTTGAAGAAATATAATTCATAGCAGATACGAGACTAAATCTTCTTAAAACATAGAAGTGCATATCAAAGTTTCGGTGAAGAATATTAAACATCAGGATTCATTTCAGAAATATGACAATGTATAAACCATAAATTATCGAAAATAAAAGTAAACATTAGCAAAACATGAGACTAAAAATTCGATAACGTCCATACGAAAGCAAAAGACTTGGCAGACGGTGCAACGTACCCCCAGTGAAAAGTAGGGGCGCCACTGGTACACTAAGAGAAAACACAATAAGTGTCCGGGGCCCAAGACCGTTCAACAGCCTCCCACCAACCATAAGGGGCATTACCAGTAGACCTCTGGTTGTCTTAAAGGAGGAGGTGGACAGATACCTAAAGTCAGTGCCTGATCAGCCGGGCTGTGGTTCGTACGTTGGACTACGTGCAGCCAGCAGTAACAGCCTCGTTGACCAGGCCCTGACGTCGATCCCCTGAATGTCCTCCAGGTAGGTAGATGGACGTTCTACATGAATGTTACTGACACAGACGAGCATCAACACAGTAATCACCTGATCCCTGTAGGATACAAGTCTACTTCTTGACTTGTTTACCTAATTCTTATTTTTTTCCCATATTTTGTAAATGTCTTATGAATGATTACTCTTACCCCTGCGAAATTTATATCGCTTGTCATCGTGCATTACACTGCATTTCATAAAACACAAACTGTTTTAATGTCGATCCTTGGTCCACGAATGGAAAGGGGGGGTCCCTGTCCAGTCACTGTTGATCTTCAAAATTAGATTGCCTTTATTTTTACATTATAATTATATTTACGTTGTAAAATTAGAATTGAGTGAGCATGTATAGTTTTTGGCTGTTGTATGCATGTATTGCATTTATATTTACTCGTGACTTTTGCATCACTTGCTGATGTTGGAAATGTTTGTGTGCTATTGAATTGCCTCCATTCCCTTTTGACAGTGTTAAGTGTATAAATCAGCACTTGTATTTAATGTCATGCACTTGGCTGTCTGCATATATTCTGCACGTGTATTGTGTAATGCCATATACTTGGCTGTCTTTCTTCAGATTTTAACCTTTTTTGTTTGTGTAAAATATATACAAAATTCCTGTTCTTAATTGTTTGCTTTTGTCCTGCAACATTCACACTGCTCTCGTTGTAAACGATTGTTTACGTTTAGTTGCATCACTCGTATACTGAAAGGTTTACATTAATTATGGAGTTTATTTTACAATACCCCTCTTCTTTTCTATCCACATCTTTCTCTATCCCCCCTTTTTCTCCCTCTTCCTCTCCCTCTACCTTCTTTTCCTCTCTCCTCCTCTTCCTTTCCATCCAGTAAGGTATTGTAGTGCGCAGATTTGGGACAAGACCCTCCAGAATTTTTCTTGGTGTATCTTCCGTCCCCGAGAACAAAGTTCTTATAGGACATTACCACCAGTTTAGATGTTTAAGCAATCTTGCCTTGTAAAGGTATGAACGTGGAACAATTTTAAAGATGACAGCACAAGTGATTTGAAAATTAGCATTCTTTTCAGTTACTTTTCGGACGTTCAGTTCAATTAACAGACTAATCTGTACACTGTTTTATATTAACGCAAATTTATCAAATATAATAAATTATGATAGTGACTGAGGTTGATAATATATTTTATATTTAGCTTGATCAGTGTCTGAGTATGTTAAATTGACAATGTGGAGCACAGGATAGTTGTAGTAAATATGGCTATGTAAGAGACTTCACAGATGGGATTAAGAGCATATTAAAAAAAAAAAACTTAAGAAAACTAAAAGAACATAGCGATGCATACAGACACTTTCGACGATGGTCACTGGCTGAGAGGAAGCAAGTATGTTTGGGTTGAGAGCGTGAATGAATGCTGGTGTGAAGGTTATCATTGTGTTGTGGTAGACAGGCCAGCCGGCAACCACCTCCCACACGTGCGCTTGTCGTTTTTTGCCTTTGTGTGGATGGTGCCTTACGGTACAGCCAGGCTGGCTAAAATGCCATTAAAATATTTACCTTTCATGTTTTATAGATATGTTTCTGTGAATTAACTTTTTTCAAAGTAGCATGGTGACTGTAGCTGGCCTTATTAAAATAGTTTATTATAATGCATCTTAATCACGCCCAGCGCGAGTCACCTTAAATATAGTTGTAGCTACAGTCAGGTGTTAGTTTCGTAATCAGCAGTTTTTTTTTGTTTGTGTGTACATACAATAGTGAATGCATACCTTTTTTTCTTTATTTGATACCATCTTTTCACTTCTCCGAGTGGGATATTATAAATTAAAGCGCTATACCAGAGTGGGGATAGGTATCCCCAGAGAATTCCCAAGTAATAGTAGCTGCAGCTCTGCTGAAGGCAACCCTTATGTCCCATAGCTTGTGTACACATTGGAATACTTGACGATATACACGTGGCCGTATTGAAATTGTTCCTGCTGACAATTATTTTTTTTCTTTTGTACAGAGCTTATCCTGTGTGATGAAATATGTCAAGGCAGCAGCTAGCTTTTGTTCATCAGTAACCATTGCAGAATAGAGTAGCATCGCATTACCCAATTCAAAAAATAAAACTAACCACACAACTTACCACCAGCAACATTTGATACCTTACTCATGTTTACTGCAGTTTTAGTGTGTGCTACAGCAGCTCGTACCATTTTACTGTTTAATGATATTGTAGCTTGTATGGACTATTAATCTCACATTAAAACACGTTTACATTAATTTAAGATTTTTTTGTGGCATTTTATAAGTCTAGAACAAGATGTAGAGAATGCATTGGACTGATTTCGTAAAACAATTCAGAAAGTCTTGTTATTGACAGAGTTCGTTAAGCAAATTGCGTACGTAGTTTCCAGAAAAAAAACTTTAAACATTGTCAAGTGGTGTGCCAGGTGAAATGAGAGAGGGACGGTGTGCTCAGATGCGAGGAGCAGCAGCCAGAGGACGTAGATGACAGCTTAGAACTCAAATGAGCCACCGGGAAGTTAGGCAATTTTTCAGTCTCTGGGTACTAAGTGGAACGAACGAAACTGCAGTAGTAGAAGCAAATACTATACATTTTTTAGAGTAGGTATGGTTGGGTTCTGGAAGCTAACACAGTTATGTACACACTTTTTCTAATGTTAATGTGTTACAAAAGCAATGGCTGGAGATTAGCAGTTTTTTTAATTGAGTTTTATACAAGAGGTTCTGCATAACTAGGTGCTGGTGTGGCGTTCTAAGCTTAAGGATCAGAATGCTGCAAACCGTTAGAAACTTCATTTATTTGATAATGCCAGAGTTAATTGTATATTTTCTGAATGTCTTTCTAAACTTTTAATTACTATCAGTCATCCCCAGATCCCTTTCAGGCAATAGTCTCCAATCTTTTAGTATGAAAGGGCCAATTTGAAAACCCAAATTTAAAGGAGGGCCGCAGTTGCCAGTTAATCCACATGTATCATGCTCACCAGAAATGAAAGGGGGTGGTTAGAGGTGGCGTTAAGATTTTGGTGTAAAATGGTTTTAAGTGTTTTGTAACTGTTGACACTGCATTGTGGAACCTACATACAAGTGAATTCATAATTTATTGTGAAGGGCCACATTCAGGCCTCAGGTTGGGGACCCCTGCTTTCAGGGGTGTGCATTGATGCTGGCGAAGATCTTTTGCTTCAAGTAATTAGAGCTACTCTCCTTTCTCGTATCAAACCAGGTTTTCTCAATGACTGTATAATGTATTGTGCGTGATAAAAGTTACAGCCATCCCTACCACAACAAACTGAAAATTGTCATAATTCCGTGACTTGGCAATGATCTAATAGTTATTTTTGAGTTAGCTACGAATGCAGACAATGTGGAAGTAGACGTTTCCTCATTCCTGTTAATGAGACAATCTCCTAGTTAGTACAGGAATGACTGCATCAATAAGCTTGTAGCAGGCGATTTGCAAGAATTTGATCGGACGTCTCCTGGCGAGGTGACGAAGCTGCACCTCTGATGTGATCTCACGTCTCAAGAGGGCTCCTCTGGCAGTGTCATGCATGTTCCTCTTCAATACTATATAAGGCCAGCGTCTTCATACCATAAGAGGAATTCCATCCCCAAGTAGTGCCCCCAGGATCAACCTGCCTGTCAGTTCAGTTACATTAGATAGAGGAGAGTTAGCTGTGGATATGAAGTAGTTTTATAATGAGAAGAAAACAGCAATGAATCTTGCCATCATTATAGCTCTCAACCACCGTTCATCTCTTGAGCCAGCATAAAAAAACAGGGCGAGATAATTAGGTTTAGATAGAAGCTAAGCTGTTGCTGTTTGCTAAGTTTGATGCAGAACAACAATGAAGAAAAGCAGATTGAAATTTTTCCTGAACAATTCCAGGATGATTACGCCCCGGTAAATTAAAATTCTGTTTAGACTCGTTGCTTACAAAGTGTCGTTTAGAACATTGATTTCGAATAAAAAAATGTTTGAGAATTATAAATGGATCAGTCAGATACTAGAACTTACTTTAAGAATGCTTTAGAAGGTTGATTCTCCCGCGGCCAGAGACCAGGGCTGGTCTGGCAAGAAAGTGTTAAATTTTGAAAGCTAGTACATTAGTAATTAAAATTATTTATTGAAACTATAAATGAGAAAAGGAAAGTTTTAGAAGTAATACTATTATGTATTGATACGGTGGTATTGAAAAAGTGAAGAATAGGAAATAAGAAAACAAAATATATGAACACTACTATTGAAACTGCTTTGAGCTTGTCTTGATCACTTCCTGATCTAGTTCATTCCACTTATCACCCTCAGACAAAGTATTTCAAACATCCCTGCGACTCCTGTCCTTTAGCTTCCATCTATAACCTCACTTCCCCCCATGCATCTTATTTCAGTCAGCCTGCTCTTATCTGCTGTCAAATCGTTTAAGTATTTGTCTTAATCATGATTACTCTAGGCCTTCTCTCTTCTAGTGTCATCAGGTTCAGTTCATTTAATCTCCTGATAACTTGGTCCTCACAACTCCTGGACTAGTCTTGTTGGAAATTTCTGAACCGTCTCGTATTTTTGTATATGCGTGACCAGATGATTGCTCCATGGTAGAGCTGATATACGTCTTGTATAGAGTTTTAAAATATTCTAAAGGCAGTTCAGAATATTTTAATACCATTAATATGGTGCAGATATGTGATTTTGCGCGCCTCTGGCGATATGTTGGGTGTTATGCGCACTTCAGGATTTCTGAGTGGCATTTGTAGTGGCTCGCCTCTAAAGCTGTATTCTCTGACTTCTCATAATCCTCTATTTCCATGACCTTGCCCTTCTGTGGGTTAAACTCCAGTAACTCCTTTAAGATAAAATAAACATTATTCAGACTTTTAACCCGAAGTGTTAGCCCCCTTCCCTGGAAAGTCAGTGCGTCATCGAGGATTGTCTTATTTCCATTGGGGTCCTTCAATCTTGTACCCCCAGGATTCTACCCACATCAGTCGACTAACACCCTAGTGCCTACTTCTAGGTAGAGAGGGACAGCAAGTGTAGGGAAACATGTCCAACGTGTTTCCCCATGCCGGGAATTGAACCACACACTCAGTGAGGCAAGAACGTTGCCAACCCAGCCACTTGTGTTGCTTATCAGTCTTCCTGTAGCTTATCTTTATTTTCCGTTTTTATTCTCATTAGTTTTAGATCATCGGCAAACATTGATGCGTGTGATTCAATGCCCTCTAATATGTCATTTACATATAATAAGAACAGTAATGGCCTAATAACGATGCTAGGGATCCCCAATGTGTGTGTGGGGGGGGAGAGTTATAGGGAGGGTGGCAGCTGGGGTAATGATGATGTGCCACCTGGTGGTGATTGGAGGCTTGGTCTAAATGGCCTTCACGTATTTAGCGCTTTCCGTGAAGGAGTTTCAATTTGCTAGCGTTAGCTTGTTTGAAATTAGGTTTGTAATTCGGTCTTGCAAAGTATTTTTTATAATACTCATAAGTATTTGAAGATATTTAGAAGAGAGAAGCCAGAACCAGGAGGTGCACAAGAACCCACATACCTGTGTACATTGTGTAAATATTGTGACATACGTGCGTTATCAGGAAATTTGATGAAGTCTGGGAAGCGTGAGTGAACATCCTTTTGTGAATTAAGTGTATTTTGTAATGGCACGAGTACAGCCTACCAGATGCTACGGCCTTAAACTGCACGGTGCTGCACGTTACCCACAGCAGGTATTTTATTTGTCAGAATTTATCTTGACCTATGAAAACCCGCTCATTGGAGGTTTTGATCAAGTGGCAAGTCTTCCACTGGTTTACCTCGTAAAATTTAAAATAGTTGACATGGCGTTGTTATACTATTATAGTGAACGTGATTAATGCAGCACCTGGACCGGATTCTTGGAGTTCATTATTTATAATGAAGTTCAAAATAGCACGAACACTATTTTTCTTGGAGAAAGATTTTAGATGTAAGTGGAATCGTGTAAAACAAAGTGCAGACAGCTTCTTTGTATGGAGGAGGAAGTAGAGCACTAGCAATACAAAATTAAACCAGGAGCCCTAACATCACGCATAAAAGTTTTGGAAGGCTGATGAGGCACCAAATTACAAACTTGGAGGAACAACATATCCTCCACAATGTAAACGTGGAGTTATAGCGGGGCGATCATGCTCGTCACAGCTACAACACTATTAAGACGCGCTTACTGAGGCATTGGAGGAAAACCAAAATGCACATGTAGTGTACACGTATTTTGCAAAGGCGTTTGACAAATTCGATCAGATTGCACATGAGGGCGATAGAAATAACAAAGTAGGAAAATGGGTATTTGCCTTTCTGACAAATAGAAGAGTAGTAGTAAAAAATAATCTAGTATTAGCAAATTAAAAGGCTGAGTATTACAAGGTGCAGGCCTGGAGCATTTACTGTTTCTCATGCTCCAGCAGACCTAAATAAAAACACACAACACAGTTTTGTATCATTTGCGGGTGATGGCACAATAAGCAAAAAAATCACCTCTGTAGAAGATACAGAAAAATTCTAGAATATAAGACAATGGGCAGTGGTAAAATAACATGACATTCAATAATGACAAATTCCAAATTCTTATATATGGAAAGAATGAAGAAGCCAAAAGAGATACTGTATACAAAATGCAAGAGGACCACCACAAAGAATGAAAGGAGCATGAAGGGATCTGGGTATAACAATGCCGGCTGACAGGCAAATGACAGGATTCATGAGAACTTTCAAAACAAGGGAAATGATGCCATTGATGATGTTTCAGATTGTTTGTGCTCTCTCGCTCAGAGTACTGTACTCTGTTGATGGCTCCATCCAGGGCAGGGAATATCAGCTGGAACAAATGGAAATCGTTTACAGCCACATACCAGTAAAGTATCTGAATTTATGGGAATTCTTCAGCAGCCTAAATATGTACTTGCTGGAGCGGGAGAGAGAGAGAAATTATTTATAAATGGAAGATACTTGAGGGCCTGGTCCCAAAAATACTCACTGACATGACATTACTAGAGTGAAAGATGTGGGAGAAACTATAATTAGCCCGAAAAAGCAGGGGTGCCGTGGGCAAAGTAAGAGAACATTATATCAACACAAGTGTTCTCAAACTATATAGCTATTCAACACTACCCGGACAATATCAGAAACTGCCGTAACAAGTGTAAAAATCTTAAGGAAATTAGACAAATGCTTTTGCAGAGTTCCGGATCAACCACGCTGTGATGGATATATGAACCAGCTGGCCGCCAACAGGAACAGCTTGGTTGACCAGGCAAGCCTGGTTTAGGGCCGGACTGCGGGAGTAGACATTCTTTCGAAACTCATCGAAGTTAAAGGCACTGTATATCAATCGCCACCGGAAACCTCGTCTTAGTCAGTCGGAAATGCTGTTTGGAGTTTGAGGTTGTATAGGATCTTAAAGTAATAACAGTGCTCGAGTTTTATTGTATTTAAGTAATTCATCGTATAAATTAATGTATGCGCACGTGTGTTTGTATGGTCGTGCATGTTAATGTAATTATTTCTTCCAGGTAATTGTTTCTGTGAGTTTCAAATTCGTAGGGGTTAACTTGTTAATTCTCCAGTCACTGACCTAACTATTTTTCTACCATGTTTAATTTTTTTTAATGCGCATACGTTAAGGTTTGTTTACATGTTTTATTTTTATTTTACCAGGTAAGTCATGGTGCGTTAGCTTCGGCGGTTTGGTAAGTACATAATTTTTGGATTTTTCTTTTACTAAAGTTCTTCCTTTACATCAGAAGTTTTCTTATTTTTCTTAAGTATTTCTTAAGTCTCTTACCACAAACCGCACGTCTTAAATCAATATAAATGAAGTGTGATTTCTTATACTCGTTGCTTAAATTATTTGATCTGCAGGAAGTTTCGTATATGAAATAATCAGTATTTGACGATCCGCATTGTACTGCTTACTAGGTACAGTAGTTCCTTCATTTTTTCTGCACCTTACTAGGTTTATTTCTTTTCTCTTTCCGCCCCCTTTTCTTTCTCAGTTACTGCCCCAACTCTTACCACCCGTCCCCTCACCACCTACTATTGACCATTCTGAGAGATAAGAACATAAGAAAGAAGGAACACTGCAGCAGGCCTACTGGCCCATGCGAGGCAGGTCCAAGTCTCCCGCCGGCCCAAGCCAGGTCAGGTTACATTCACTTAAGGAAGGAGCGCGGCATCTGACCTAGTAGCACAAACTAGTCAGGTACAACTCACACCCACCCGCACCCACTCATATATTTATCTAGCCTATTTTTAAAACTACACAACGTTTTAGCCTCTATAACTGTACTCGGGAGTTTGTTCCACTCATCGACAACTCTATTACCAAACCAATGCTTTCCTATATCCCTTCTGAATCTGAATTTATCCAACTTAAAGCCATTGCTTCGAGTCCTGTCAATACAAGATATTTTTAGCACGCTATTTACATCCCCTTTATTTATTCCTGTTTTCCATTTATATACCTCAATCATATCCCCCTAATTCTACGCCTTTCTAGAGAGTGCAGATTCAGGGCCCTCAGTCTATCCTCATAGGGAAGATTTCTGATACATGGAATCAACTTAGTCATCCTCCTTTGTACGTTTTCCAGAGCATTTATATCCATTCTGTAATACGGTGACCAAAACTGTGCAGCATAATCTAGATGAGGCCTAACCAAGGATATATAGAGTTGAAGAACAACCTGAGGACTCCTATTATTTATGCTTCTTGATATGAAGCAAAGGATTCTGTTTGCTTTATTGCGAACACTTATGCACTGCTGTCTTGGTTTTAGATTACTGCTAACCAGAACTCCTAAATCCTTTTCGCAATCAGTAGTATTAGATCTACATTATTTAGTTTATATGTGGCATGGTTATTGTCCTGTCCAATATTTAGAACTTTGCATTTATCTATATTAAACTGCATCTGCCACTTCTCCGACCACTGCATCAGTCTATTCAAATCTTCCTGGAGTGCTCTAATGTCCTCATGTGAATGAATTGGACGGCCTATTTTGGTGTCATCGGCAAACTTGCTTATGTCGATATTTATTCCCTCATCTATGTCGTTTATGTAGATTGTGAACAAGGGGCCCAATACTGACCCCTGTGGAACACCACTTGTGACACTTCCCCACTCTGATTTCTCCCCATTTATGCAAACTCTCTGCTGCCTATTTGTCAACCATGCCTCTATCCAGGAAAAAATTTCTCCTCCTATTCCGTGTGCCTTAATTTTCCTCATTAGTCTCTGATGTGGGACTCTATCAAAAGCCTTACTGAAGTCCATATACACAATATCATATTCATTACCATGATCTACCTCCTCAAATACCTTAGTGAAAAAAGTTATTAAATTTGTAAGGCAGGAACGCCCTTTTGTAAAACCGTGCTGAGATTCGTTGATTAATTTATGCTTTTCAAGATGGCTGCGAATTGCCTCGGCAATTATTGATTCCATAAATTTTCCCACTATGGAGGTTAGGCTTATTGGTCTATAGTTCGAAGCTAAGGACCTGTCTCCTGCTTTGAAAATAGGTATTACATTTGCAATTTTCCACTTATCTGGCACCATGCCAGTTTGCAGTGATATGTTGAAAAGATTAGCCATAGGTTTGCTAAGCTCCTCTTTACATTCCTTTAGAACCCTTGCATACAGTTCATCAGGGCCTGGAGATTTGTTAGGTTTTAATTTATCTATTTGTCTAAGGACCATGTCACTTGTGACCCTGATCGTGCATAGTTTACTATCGTCCTGGTCTACATAATTTATTATTTCTGGAATATCGCTGGTATCTTCCTGTGTAAAAACTGAGAGGAAGTAAGTGTTAAAAATTCTACACATTTCCTTATCACTGACGGTGAGCTGACCTGAGTAACTTTTGAGT
Organism: Cherax destructor; assembly: GCA_009830355.1. Classification (NCBI taxonomy): domain Eukaryota; kingdom Metazoa; phylum Arthropoda; class Malacostraca; order Decapoda; family Parastacidae; genus Cherax; species Cherax destructor. Next base: position 990,512 of record WNWK01000013.1, read on the forward strand.
GGGCCTATCTTGTCCCTAATCTTACTTCTGTATACCTGAAAAAATCCTTTTGGGTTAGTTTTCGATTCTCTTGCAACTTTAACCTCAGTCTCTTTTTGCTTTTCTTATTCCCTTTTTTATTTCTCTCTTTAACTGAATATATTGATTACTTAATTGCCCCTCTCCTCTTTTGATTCGCCTATATATGCCTCTCTTTTGACCAATGAGATGTTTTAATCTATTGTTCATCCATTTAGGATCATTTTGTTTGATCTGATTTCCTATTAGGAACATAAGTTGTCTGAGCAGCTAGAACTATTCTCTGGAAAACGTCATATTGGCAATCACCACCTACCTGACCCACTGTCAGGTCATTCCAGTTCAGCCCACCCAGGTAATTTTTCAGTCCTATGAAATCAGCTAGGCGGAAGTCAGGGACAGAGACTTGATTGTCATTATTAGGGTAATTCCATGATATATTAAAACTGAGTGATTTGTGATCACTTTCCCCAAGCTCATCATTAACCTCAAGATTATTAATTAGCGATTCCCTGCTGGCAAGAACCAAGTCTAGCAGGTTATTTCCTCTAGTTGGTTGTGTCACCAACTGTTTCAAAAAACAATCCTGAATCGTATCAAGAAAGTCACTTGACTCTAAATTTCCTGTCAAATTGCTCCAGTCAATTTGTCTAAAGTTGAAATCTCCCATCAGCACAACATTTTCATGTGTAGATGCCTTACGAATTTCATCCCATAGAAGTTTACTGCACTCCCTATCAAGTAGCTACTGAACCAGTAGTGGAATGTAATAATAATGGTAGAATTACCGACAATATGTTAAGTAAAAGGACACAAATGCAACTAATGTGACATTTTATTGTGGCAACGTTTCGCTCTCCAGGAGCTTTCTCAAGCCGTTACAAGCGTTACATGGACACAGTGGGCTATTATATACTCTCAAAGTGAGGTGAAATACTAGTGGTGGTCGAGGTAGTAGTGATAAGTAGTAGTAGTAGTAATACAATAAGGTAGAACAATCAATATGCACATGAGTAAAAGGTGATAAAACAAATACTTGGGTAGTATAACAATAGGTTAGACAAATATTTTATGCTGGAGGTTGAAATATAGAAGGCCTGTAGGAGTGTTCCACTAATTCCTGCTAATTCAACACAAGCACATCGTAGATGTGGAACACTCCTACAGGCCTTCTATATTTCAACCTCCAGCATAAAATATTTGTCTAACCTATTGTTATACTACCCAAGTATTTGTTTTATCACCTTTTACTCATGTGCATATTGATTGTTCTACCTTATTGTATTACTACTACTACTACTTATCACTACTACCTCGACCACCACTAGTATTTCACCTCACTTTGAGAGTATATAATAGCCCACTGTGTCCATGTAACGCTTGTAACGGCTTGAGAAAGCTCCTGGAGAGCGAAACGTTGCCACAATAAAATGTCACATTAGTTGCATTTGTGTCCTTTTACTTAACAGTAGTGGAATATTTGACGATATCCTTTTCGCTCTGAAGTCTCGCAGATAAGGCTGACAACCTTCCTTCTCTCTTCCTGAGTCGTCTTAGTCACCTGCCTCACAAATTGTTCTCCTTGGCATTACAGTTATAATGAATGGTGGTGAAGCAATGATCAGATTTGTTATAACCCATAATAAGGCTTGTTTCGGGTGGTGAAGCGAAGCAATTTACTAAATTGAAATTGGTGGTGGGAAGGGCTCAGACACTGTCTGAGATTTTAAGTATGAAGTTGCAATAGATTGGCTGCAACGGTTGTGGCTTTTTTTTTTTTATTTACTCAGGGCAAGTGACTATTAAGGTTGTTATATAGGAATTAATAAGGTTATTACCTATTTATATTGTATTATTTGAACGTGTTACACGTTAGTCAAAATTGGGAGATTCGGATATGCGGATTTAGTCAGGATGCCTTTTTTGAGTCTTGGCATTACAAATGTTTGAGAGTAGGACTAGCAGCACTGCATGAACAGCAAGTTGGCCTACCACAGTGCTCCTGTGTTGTGACTCAAAACAGTAATAACTTTATAAAGAACTCAGAACGTGCAAGACTACCCGTGAAAGGACAGTCCTAAAATTGCCACGCTAAATCTTTCTAATGTACCACGGTAATAAGATTCTTCCAGCTAGATATATTTCTATGCATGTGGGAAATTAACATGGGCCCTATTTGTATTTATGGTTATAGGGAGGCCCATTCCACTCTCCCTAGTTTACAGATATATATCTAGTGGATATATATCTGAATCTTGTTAGGTTGGCATGGTGTAGTGTTAAGAGCGTCGACAGGTGTCATTTAGTAATGCCTTGCCTCGGGTCGAGTCTGTCCGTTCTCTGGATTTGTTTATAATAGGGTTATTACAGTTTAGCGAGTCATTGACTTTAAAGGAATTTCAGCTAGATATTGTCACTCATTTTTGTGTGATTTAGTTCATAAAAACTTACATGTGGAGCCCATGCTAACTCCCTAATGTATAGAAATACACCCAGTTGGATGAATCTTGTTAGGCCGACATGGTTTTAAGAGCACTGACTTGGTAATTTTGGGAATGTCGTACCGCGGGTCGAATCCTGTCCATTCCCATCGTTCTTATAATGTTTGCATGCAGAGGTCAACAGCTCTTGACCCAGCTCTTAACCAATCGACACACAGATTCCTGTCTCTGGCTCCCAGGACCCGATAATATTTGCTCTTCAAACTGTTTATAGTGCTAGCCTCTATTGTCTAGTGCTATGGGGATACACTGGTAGCAGAGGATCCTTTTTTTATATTTTCCCTCACTTCTGATACAAATTTTGTTGTAACCATTTGGATATTTTTTTTTTTTTTTTTTTTTTTTTTTGGATCAGACGTTCCATGTCGGTGTTGCATTCACTAAGTGGACCTAACTTATATTTAAACTACTCTCTTCCGGAGGTCACTGTACCCTCAGACCAGGTCTAGTTGCTGGCCTGATCGATCAAGCGGTTGGTGCTCACAGTCCAACGTATGCACCACAACCCGGCTGATCAAGAAAGTGTTTTGGTTTCCTCTTAAAGACAGCTAGGAATTTGTTGGTAATACCCATTATGCATGAAGGGAGGGTGTTAGTCGTGGTCCCTCAATACTTAAGTTCTTTGTACTCATTGTTCCCCTGCTTGTCATTGGAGGTATCCTGCACTGTCTGCCAAGCCTCTTGTGTTCATATGTAATTATTTCGGTGTGTAGGTTTGGGACCAAACACTCCAGTCTCTTCCAGGTATAGATTATGATGCATCTTTCTCTCCTACATTCTAAGGAGTACAGTTTTAGGTATTTAAAGCTCTCCCAGTAATTTAGGCGCTTGACTGGGTTTGAGAGCTATGAAGGTTCTCTGACCTTCTCCAGCCCAGCAATACCTTCTTCCATGAAGGGGGGACGTTAGCACTCAACAGTATTCCAGCCTTTAGAAAACAAGTGACCTGAAGAGTATAACCATTGGTTTGGCATCTCTTTATGTATTAAATATCCTAAATGAATCCTTGTTCGTATTCCTCAAATCATTTCTAGAGTTTACTTTTTCATATGTAACTGAGGTTATAAATTTTATATGCATGTCTGGTGAAGAGCTAGTCTTGTTATCCTGAATATAGGTAGTGTGGCTCCTAACCTTTTCCTGGGAAACTTGACCTAAGTCTTGATGTGTTACGAGATTTAGCTAAGTACATGTTTAAGATAATGGATAAAGCTGCCGGCAAGATGACTGGCGGAGAAGCGGCGCCACCGCTGCGGTATTGAAGGCTTTTTCTGTTGTGCTTGTGACGTCACGGCGGCCAGCTGTCTGGTGTAAACACGGCGGTCATCATGAGTTCCTGGCCGGCTCGAGTACCGGATGAGAGGTGCTGCTGCGGGGCCTCTTGAGCTGGTGCTGACACGCTAGATGTACCTCGTGCACTCGTATGTAGCACGGCAGGCAACGTTCACCTTCCCTCTCCCTGCATATATGCTTACGTTAGTGTTCAAAGATAGCGGAAACATTAAACCTAATATTAAATTCCACAGCCATTGTGGAACACATTACAAACCAATGTGTTCTCAAAAATCTTGATTCTCACTCCCTCAAGAATGGGCTGTGGGATTATCGAAATTGACTGTGTTGGTTTGTTCCTGCCTCTTACTCATTGTGAGGACAACTTTACTTTTGTCATGGCGTATTCTATATATACAGTAGCAGCGCTTTATATGATGGTAATTTAACTTTCTGTAATGGTATTTTTGTTTTGAGAGTTTTATACTTGCTGAATGGTCTACTCTCATATGTGGATTTTTTGTGGAAATTTGAGTCATTAGTGTGCGCCACTCCTTTGTACTGGATATATGTGCCTCCTTTCATTTTAATTTTTAATGTAATCTTTCATGTACTTTAATTATTTTAGTGTAACATTTCATGTCGGCAAAAACTGTGATATCGTATCTCATTTTACTCTTAAAACGAACTGGGAATACTTACCTTTGATATACCTTTGAAGAGTTTCGAGAGTTTATCTACTCTCTGAGCCCGGCCATGGACCAGGCTCGTCTGGTGCTTGCCTGGTCAACCAGGCTGTTGCTGCTGGAGGCCCGCTGCCCCACATATCCATCACAGCCTGGTTGATCTGGCACTTCCTGTAACATAATCCAGCTCGTATAAAGAAGCTAAACATATGCTAGTGAGAGGATAGAGACGTATTGGGAAAGAGGTTGGGAATATTTGTTTTGGAGAGAGGGAAGATAGGTAGTGGAAGTGAAGGATGATAGACATGTTAGAGGGTGGGAGACTGAACATAGGTGTTTTGTTACAAGGAAAAGGAAAGTCTTGACTGGGGCAATGGGTCATAACTTCGCCAATCTTCTCTTATTACCTTCATCTTCGTGACTAGTCTTGCTCACTTATCACTCCCCATCCCTCTCCCTCCCTTCTGCTGGCCCAGTTTTCCTTCCTTATTCCTCTCCTGTCCTCTCCACCTTTTTCTACTGCATCATTATACATGCTCCCTCATGCTGTACATTTTCCCTCATTCTCTTACTGGTGTCGACTTGGGGATGTTGCCTTCAACTTGTCCCTCTTCATCATCGTACCTCATTCTTGTATTCACTGTCCTTGTACTACATTTATTGCCTTCACAAACACCCCCTGGTGGGCAAAATGTTATAATAAAAGTCTCAGTTTTGCACATTTGTTGATATACCTAACTATTGTCAGTTTTATTACCAATAATTAAACTAACTTGGGTAGCTTTAAAAATAAGTTTGATAAATGTAGGAGTGAATGGGGGGTAGTAAGATATGTCTAGCAAAGACCATTAGGCCTACTCGTAATCACTGTCAACAATCAACAAACGGTTACTGTGTTCACACGGCAGTAATTGTGACCTGATGATTGTCTCGGCATTGTTCTCGTTGTTTCCTCGACGTCTTCGCAGTCTTTATTTAGTCTTGAGATAATTATAGTCTTAAATGGGTTTGTCAGTACAAGTTTGCAAGTGTTGCATGTAGTTAGATGATAGTTGCCTGTTGATTTGTTATAGAGAGGTCCCACTATCAATTACACCACCACTATTTGAACATTTTATATAGCGTCATGGGTGTCCGCAGACATTCTATGTAATAGAATTGCCGCCACAACCACCTTTTTAACTTTCACAGTATGTAATTCGGAGATATCCATTCGTCCACCCGTACCACTTGGAACTTAATCCATTTAATGTCCAGCTTTGTCCACCAGCACCCACCTAGAGTAGAGCATGAGTAAGGAGTTAGGACCTCGTGACTTGAGATATTATGATCATACATCCCACTCTGGTGTACATCTTGGCTCCTATTGTATTGAGAAACAGTTTTATTGCCAGAAAACATGGCAGTTCTTGACTGCATAGATCTGGTTTCATCCTCGTGGCAGCATTCGTGAGTGAGAAGTAAAAGAAACTTAATATAATTCGTCAAAATAAACGCTAACCTCTTTACCTGAGTTAGTTTCTGAATCTGTGCAACACAAATTCAAATGTTACTATAGGGTATTTAAATTAGAATTGTCCTTAAGTTATATATGCAGCATAGTGTCAATAAACAAATTAATATGTAAAGAAGTATAACGTCTGACAATGTGGGATGAGGACGATCTGCATGTCGACAAGAGTTTGATTATAAGACGCATGATGGGTAGCTGTCTATGTAATATATTTGAAAATGACCGGGATGATATATATATATTTTTCAGCTGAAATAATAAAAGATCTTGAAATCTCTTAAATTTGCTTATAAATAATACACAGCTGTACTCTTATTTCTCTCATCCCTAATTCCCTGGCCTTTGTGTATCCATATGCTTTTGTGCTACCGTCCACAGGATGGATATAGGGTGCACTAAACCAGTCGTTTCGACAGCAAAAAAAAAAAACCTGGTAACCGTTTCATATTTGCTGTGTGATGGAGAAACTGCGTGTGAAGGTGAGGTTAGTGGCATCTTGAGTGAGGTGGTGGAGTGCACGAGCGGAGGCTGCCAAAGTGAAAGGCGCTGCACACCAGCCCCACCAACATTTAAGACTGGTCAGAATGTTGATTGAGCAGAGAAAAGAGTAATTAGAAACTTTGAGCTGCTCTTTATAATGATCACGAAAGAGGGAACTAATATGCAAAGAATTTTTTAAGAAGACTTTGGAACATGCGAGGCAGGCCCTGTTGAACAAAGATTTTTATTCGTGTATCATTTGTAACTTATTAAAAATTTGACTAGTGTTTGATTCAGTGGCAGCAAGTGGCAATTGGTTTCATTGAACTATTGCCAAACCGACGATTACGTGTAGCAATTTAAAGCATTTTTCCCCCTAACATTAATCCATTGGTGAATAGTTCTACCTCGATTTAATGTTTTCAGTGCTGTTTACAACCCGTTCCTTATGTCTTACCTTAATGCAAGCAATTCTTACTGCAGATTGTAGGAGGGTTTAATGTTTTAGGGTAATTATGTAGTATATTATAGTGTTTCAAAAACTGCGTGATATCTGTGAGGGTAGTGGGAAGACCAGGGTAAGAAGGTAACATTACTATTCCTGGAATAAACACTTCACACATGAGCCACGTACCCTCTTGTCCTTTTTTGCGTAATTAATAATCCATTACTCTTATATTTTTTTGCTTTCTAATTTATCAATATTTACAGTGTAAATATGTATACATACGCGCACACATGTATACACAATGTATATAATATAGAGGTCAGCTACATATATAGCTTAAGTGGTCCTCGGTACCCTAGGCTTTATATTAATTTATAATCCACCTTTTAGTCTAGCAGATTTACCTTTGTTTATTTACTCCATTATCAGTGTAAATTGTGAATACTAATGATCCTGACCTGGACAGAGTCTTGGGCTCTTGGGGATATATCTCAGGCCTAATGCTTACTGCTTTGTTAGTGTAGGTGCTTGGGAAGAGAAGTTTGGTCCCCCATAGAAACTGCGATAGTGTTGTCAGATGCTTGGGAAGGGGAAGTTTCGGGGCCTTTTAGAGAGAGAGTTGGGTGGTCTTCCGAGAGACTATTTGGTGTTGGAGGGAGGGAGGTTGAGGGAGCTTCCCAGAAGTGATAATATCAGTTGTTGCTGTGAAGGATTAACGGGGTGCTGGGTCAGGAATAGCTGGACTTGATTAGAGCTTGGCTCTATTGTCTGGAAGTGAGGTAGTGGCTAGACCTGTTTGGCCTCCCTCACGAACACCTCGACCAAGGCTTCCGGGAGTTCCTCACTTCAGTCTTAAGGTGCTGCGTTGCCCGGCATTACCTCTCCCCGCTTATGCACGCACGCACGCACCCACCCGTATTAACCCCCCTCCCCCACGTACCCACCCAGAATAACTAGCAATACTTTGTTAATTAACGTTGTTAGTGTGACTGAAAATTAAGTATAATTGGCGGAGCTAATGCATCTGTTGGAGTGTAATGGGAGGGATAATTGTGTAATTTTAATAGTTGTATGATTTATATAATTGATTTGATTTGCAAATTTTGTTTTAACTGGGTGATTTGAATGGTAATGTTGCTAACTGATTGTATTGTGGTTGTTAGTACTGGTTTTGTGATAGAAATGTTGCTGCTAATCATATGTTTCAAGATAAAATAGGCCAGTGTGGAAACCTTGAAGATTGGCAGCCTCACAGCGAGCCTTGATGCAACAAATAATGACTGAATTGGTTACCTTTGTATGGACTGGAGTAGTTCTGGGCTTCTGACTTCGCCTCCTAAACTACAGTACTAGGTTTCTAGCCTCATAGGCATTACCATACCTACTCTTTGAAGCCGGGTATTGAAGTGTTTACTTAGTTGGAGTTATAGGAATAGTTTATGATGTCCTATCGTCAGTTAGAAATTTACCGTAAAGTTTTTAACATTCCCAGTGGCTTGGCGCGAGCATAACTGAAAATCCAATTTCATCTCAGCTGACAGGCAAATCTACATATTCAATTTATTTTAGTAGTTTTTTAAATTTCACACCAGTCTTATTGTTTAAGATTCTTGCATCATAAGTTTACCAGATCCCAGTTGATGTTCTTGTTGTTGAAGTTGAATTTGGTAAAGGTACCCTCAGAGCTATATACGTTTTGCTGATCAGGACTCCTGTGCATGCACGTCTGGACTTCGATTAGATTGTGATCAGAATTTGTTCTTTTTTATATTATATTTCTTACGAGGTCCTCATTATTTGTGAAGATAAGGTCTAGTGTGTTCTCTAGCCTCGTTGGCTCCACTATCTGCTGACTTAGGGTGTGTTTGTTGCAGAAATTCAGCAGCTCGTGTGTGACGTTTCATCTGAGCTGCCTCCAGGGATTATTTCTGCTACAACATTATTCTTCCATTTTGTATGTCTAAGATTAAAGTCACGAAGCAGCAAGATGTTTAGGGATGGAGCTGGAAGGTTTTCCAGACAGGAGTCAATTTTTGATAGTTGTTCTTTGAACTGTTAGGAAGTTGCATCTGGTGGCTTATATACAAATACAATGATTAGGTTTTGGTTCTCGTTTTTTATTGTCAGAACTTCAAGTACATCATTTGTGGTGTTCAGTATCTCTGTGCAGATGAGCGACTCTTTGACATGCACGTAGAATCTTCAAACCATCTCCCCTACTAAGACTGTCCTATATATCACCTGTGACTGCTTAGTAGAGTTCCTTTACTCGTCATCCCAGCCTGAAGTAAGGCTTCCTTGTTGCTAGCGGCTCGCAACTATCTGATTAGGTACTTGAAGTAGGTGGTGGCTCAGTTTCCTCTTGAAAAAATGGTTAATGAGACTGTCACCTACTCAGACCGGGCTTAGTACACAGCGACAGATGTCACAACTATATTTTTGACTCAGGTTGGAAGGCAGGAGGTATGCAAAGAAGTAGGGGAGGGGGGGGTAGCAGAGGAGGAATGAGGGCGGGAGATAAATCTGAGGTTCAGTATTGTCAGTATTAATTAATATGGTTTAATTCACTCAGCATTTCATTATATTTCTTTAGTCTTTTCTCGAGTATTCTTCCATCTCCTTCGTTTACCCTCTTCCCAGTTCTTTATCAAAATTTGCAATCTTTTTTTTCTCCCCCTTTGTATGACTTTAGCATCCGCTCAGTATGAGGGCATTATCTCTGACCTTCGCCTCCATTCATACTTTATATTTTTTTCCATGTTTGCCAAGTGTTGCCACATCATTATCCTTGTAGTTTTTCTTATAATTTTTTTACATGGACATTATTTTCTTATTATATTTTGCTTTATTTTTCTAGACTTCAGTGTTTGTTTGGCCTTAACAGCCTTGTGCAGTTCCGCTCTTTCCAAGCCTTGTTTACTTCCCAGTCTGGTCTGTACGTGATAGTAATTTTGTGATTGAGTATTTGTAGTTACATTAGAGCTGTGCTCGTGGTTGAGTATTTGTAGTTACATTAGAGCTGTGCTCGTGGTTGAGTATTTGTAGTTACATTAGAGCTGTGCTCGTGGTTGAGTATTTGTAGTTACATTAGAGCTGTGCTCGTGGTTGAGTATTTGTAGTTACATTAGAGCTGTGCTCGTGGTTGAGTATTTGTAGTTACATTAGAGGTGTGCTCGTGGTTGAGTATTTGTAGTTACATTAGAGCTGTGCTCGTGGTTGAGTATTTGTAGTTACATTAGAGCTGTGCTCGTGGTCTCGTGTGCTTTCCTATTGCAAAATTTATCATGTATTATCGGGAAGAAGTGACGGTGGACGGACGTTTGGCGCAAGTAGCTGTTGTGGGTGTCCTCCATTGCCCTCAGAATGCACGCCGGTGCTGTGGTGGTGGTTATGGGGTGTCGCAGCTCAAGCCATCAACAGAGGTGACCTTGCTGTATCCCACCCAAGCTGTTTTTTGAAGTGAAGAAGTTAAAAGGTCGAGGTTACGAGGACAGGAGTGCTGTAGTGTTTCTCAGACTATAATTGAATTTTACAATATAAGCAGAGTTAGGAACGTTCCTCCCACTCATTCCTTCTTTAATCAATCCCTTCATTTCTTACACTTCAACCTTTCCTTACTCCATGACTTCTTTCCCTACGTCCTTTTGTTGGTTGCAGAAAAAAAATCCCCATTTGCTTTTTCATATCCCTTGACTAAATTATCGTGTACCGCTGACCCACCAGGAAACTGCTACTAATCTTTGTTGCATCCCCCCCCCACTCCTCACCAGTTACAAATAGTGATTAACACCCACAAGTATATAGAAAGACTTGCAACAACTAAAACATTTGAGAAGACTTTTCGCCCACCAGGTGGTTTTCATCACCCTCTTACTAACGCTGAAGTGTGTTGTGCGGTAGAAGTTGTATGGTTGTGTTGTCTGAAGACAACATGAACACTAACTGGGTCATGCGGTCGGGATGTGCTGCGGGCAGCGTGACCCCTGAAGTGTGGTGGGGTAGGGGGGGATGTAAACATAGGTGGATACATTCTTGATGAGGGGCTTCACACGAGGGAATGTGATGGCTGCATCTTGTGTACTTCCCGAGGTGGAGCCCAGGTGCAGAAGTGACAGCGGGGGGAGGGGGTGCAGTGGAAAAGAGGTTACGAGATAGAAGGGAATGAGGCTAGGGTGTTGAGGACTAGAATGCTGGTGTACACAGGTGGGAGGTGAAAATAATTGAGAGGGCGAGCAAAGGGTTTGAAGTCGAACAGGGATTTGGAGCATTACATGTATGGTTGCACAAAAATGCTAGTCTGCTTGGGTTCCAAGATTTTGTCGACTGGTTTACATTGTTCCACTACTGAGCAAAGTTCATGGTGTACATAATCACCGTGGTGCCTGTTTGAATCTCTGAAATTTTAGGGGTATTTTGACATAAATTTAATGGGATTTTTAACTAGTGTTGGTTAACTTACACTGGTTTGAGATGGGTGGGGAAACGTTTTGGTGTATGGGTTGTCACTTGGGTGTCTTCACCAGCCTTTCTTCGCCTCGCATTTTTCCTCTTTTTACTCGCCTATTTTCTCTTAGCCTTCTCACTACTACACTTTCATTGCATTACCCTTTACAGTCTACATGACTTAGGAATCTCAAATGTTAGAGACCTGATAATGTTAGATCTTATGTTCAAGAAACAATGTTTACTATCGCACCTCCAAGAAAAATGATAGGTTGGATTACTAGAATCTTCAGTTCTCAAAAAAAAAAAAAAAAAAAAAACTCAGAACATTGGGATGACGTTTAGAGATGCCAAGTCAATGATAGTCTTCAGGTCACTTATTCCCTCTAGGCTGGACTGTTGCTATGTACTAACGATTCCCTTCAAGGCAGGCGAAACTGACTAGCTGGAAAACGTACTTGGCGTGCGTGAAGTTTCTAGAACTGTAATCCTTTAAAACATAGGCGAGAAATATTACATCATAATTTATACCTGGAAGATACTAGAGGGATTGCTCCAAAACCTGTACACCGAAATAACTGCTAATGAACACAAGAGGCTTGAGAGACGGTGCAGGATACCTCCAATAACAATCAGGGGAACCATGAGTACACTGAGAAAGAACTCAGTAAGTGTTAATGGACCAACAAACTAGTTGTTTGTCTTCAAGAGGAAGCTGGACAGATTCCTCAAAACAGTTCCTGATCAGCCGGGTTATTGTGCGTACGTTAGATTGCGGGCAGCCGACACTAAAGCTTGATCAGTAAGGCCAGCGGTGACGGTGACCGCCGGAAATTATTCCAGGTAAACTCCAAGTTATCTCACTCTTTCTCAACATAGCCCCCTGTTTTAATCTCCTTACTCCACCTTGCATTTATTCCCAGACATCTTCCATGCTTCCCAGACTTGATCATGAGACTTATGTAAAAGTGGAATCTTGTGTATGTGATGAGAGTTGTATCACCTGCATTAATGTTTACTGAAGCTAACGCTGCTCTTTCAGCGTTTTTTCCACATTCTATCGCCCTGTGTCTTTGGTTTTACTCACCTTCCCTCTCCAGATTGTTTTATAAATTGAATGCTGTGTATAGTTGTCTGACGTAATGTAGTTTGTAATGTTTAGCGCCAACTGGTTATGTGGTTGTTTATATTGTGTTAATAGTTTGACCTTCTCTCGTCCGCCCACAAGTTGTCTTGTGACACTGACGTTAAGTATGCCCCTCCCTCTCCTCCCTCACCATTATTTTTTTATGCTGCTGTCATTTCTTTTTGTTTGCCCTGTTAGTGTCTTGGAGAGTGGTTATGCAACTATCCCGCACTCATACCCTGTCCATATTTCTGCCACCCTTCTCTATCCCTCTCCCTCATCTGCTCGTTTTTGGTTGCTCACTTTCCTAGCAATCCAGCTTATTCTGCGGTCTAAGTGGCTTCCACTACATTACTAACCAGTACATCCCGTTGCACTACTGGTTCTGCAGCTACGTTTAAAAAAAATCTATCTTACCATTCCGGATTGGTATGATGAATATGCGTCTGGTCCCCTGACATGTTTTAGCTAGGCTCTCTATCTTGTACTAGACATGACTGATTTATCATTGCTTAGTTACAGGACTAGCGTTTTGTCGAATATGGGAAAGAAAATAAAATTATTTTCATATTTAACTTTATTACCAATTAAAAAATGTAAAATATACAGTGTATATAAATAACAAAAAAGGCACAATACCGTGACTGGAACAATACACACACAACCCGCACATATTAAAAGAGAGGAGCTTACGACGACGTTTCGGTCCGACTTGTGACCATTTACGAAGTCACATTAACACAAAGAAAAGGTAGAAGGGGTATTTATAGGCCAGCAGACAGGGGAGGGCACAAGAAAGTGTTGGAGGCCTATAAATACCCCTTCTACCTTTTCTTTGTGTTAGTGTGACTTTGTAAATGGTCCAAGTGGGACCGAAACGTCGTCGTAAGCTCCTCTCTCCTATGTGCGGGTTGTGTGTATACAGTGTATATGGTTTAATCTGTATATTAGTCAACTAATAAGTAGGGTTACAATAAATTGTTTGAGAATTTACTAAGTATTAAGTAGATGTTATCAAAAGTAAGCTGGACCACTGTTGAGAAGTGCTTAATCAGTCAGGTTGTGATGGCCTCTAGCAGCAACAACTTGACTGATCAAGCAATCAATAAAGAAGTCTGGGCAGCGAGACATGGGAAAAAAACTTTCGAAACCAATCACAGGTATGTCAGAGGTTTTAAATACCTCTTCAAATGTGAGGGAAATTACCAACATATCAATGACTGTTTTCATAAGTGAACTTTCTCATACCATCCATGTAAGCTATCAGACCCAACAACCTGCCTGATCAAATAACCATGAAGGCAGGTAGCACAAACTGGGCTGAGGGGGGAAGGGCGGTGATCTTGGAACCATCACCAGGTAGTCACCGTCATCTCGCCAATTTGTGTAGTTGTCTTGTAATGTTGCAGTGCTGTATGTCGTCAGTGGATGTATAGTTCTGAACTCAACACCTAATGACCTTTTAATTCCAGTGCTCTGAATCTCTCCCACGTTTGTCAACTTCAGAAAGATTTGTGGAAATTGGGTAATGTACATATGACGGGGATTGTTTTTCCTAAGCTGTGATTGACCATATGTATGTATTATGTTACTTGAAATGGTTGCTGCAACAGATTGTATGGGTTATGGGTATAGCGTAAGAAGAGTAGCTCGTCTTAGGTAGTTATAAAGTGGTCGACCTGGTATGGAAGAGGATAAAAAGATACCACTGTAGGATAAAGGGTGACAGGTAAGGGCACACTGCTGTAGAATATTGACTGTAGGAAGGAAATGTTGCTGCTAGATAACGAGGGTGAAAGTGTGGGAAGGATAAGACTATAGGATAAAGGAGAGTTTGGCAAGAGCCTTGCTGTAGGATAATAGGTGACATACGCCTGTGAGGAGCCCTGCTAACTTGTGGGGTTATAGATAGGGTGAGGTGTAGGAGAAAGGCAGCGTATCAAAGAGATGGTGTGCAATTCTTCCAAAGAGCACGTTAATTTTCCAACGCGGTACATTGCGTCAGTTACTGCACTACCTAAGCCGAAACCGCTATTAAATATTAGTCATTTTAGGTTAGGCTAACTTAATCGTAATTAAATAAACAGAAGGCCTACTGGGAGCAAGGGAGCTATTGTCGTCGCTTGAATAGTTAACAAGAAACATTAGCGACAGATAGGTGGCGTGGTGGGGGCAGCGGTTTGTGTGGTAGATGGTTGTAACACTCGAACACTAAAACCCAGACAGTATTAAACTCTGACTTTCTCCTGTGGCTGGGAGTGATGGTTGGAACCGTCTGACCTGGGCTCACTGTAATTATTCAATTTTCCGGTGATAGCGAGGGGGGATGTCCTAGGGAGAAGGTTGTCAGAGGATGACGGTGATGGGAAAGAGGGACTAGAAAATACCATGGTGCTTTAAAGTCTAGACTGAGAAGGTCGAGAGACGACGTGCTTTATTTAACCATCACGATGTGAACTAAACAAGGATGTCATTATCAAGTCACGAGTATTGAACAGTTAAGGGGACGGGGGGTTAAATGGAGATGCCTTAAGGCTGATGAAAGGCTCCTCGTGATCCAAGGAGTTGGAACTATCCTCACCTTCGATCAAACCTGATCGTCCCATTCCCAGGCTGTGTATGATCCCTATACGTCTCATGAAGTGAGAGAGAGATTACCAACAAACCAGTAACCGTTTTCAAGAGAAAATGTTGTCTTCATACCGTCCTGACTAAGAGTCGTCAGAACCAACAGCCTGGCTCATAAGAAAGGAGAGGCGGATAATTGTCCAGAACATCGTTTACAGTTTCTTCACATTGTAGGCTAGTTATGCGATTTGCTCTTCCTGACTTTGGGCTCCACATACTTTTGTTGTTTGGCCTTTAATTTTGTTTTGGTAGGAAAGCAGAAGTATGTAGGGTGACCTGGCAGTTAATTCTAAAGTTAGTGATCATACCAGAACTATAGCCTTGTCCAGTTACTGTGCGGGCGAGTTAACTCCTATCTTCACCACTGTTACACTTCTCTTCAACGGGGCCTGGAGACCTGTTAGCTGGGGTGCTCGTGGCTCCCTGTGCCCTTTCATACTCAGATCAGATACGATCTGCCCTCTTTGTGTGGCCTAAATAAGACTGCAGTTGTGGAAGTAAATTTTACCTTTTGCCTCCCCACCTCCTGGACGGCTTTTGAGACCAGTCTTGTAGGTTGATCTCAAACGCCGGGCGCCGGTTATGACTTTGGCTCATGACTCGTCGTTTATTCTAGCATTATTCTGTTCATACAACGAGAACCAAAAGCAACGACGTCTGGTGCTTGCCTGGTCAACCAGGCTGTTGCTGCTGGTGGTCCTCTGACCCACATATCCATCACAACCTGGTTGATGATACTTGCCCAGCTTCCTCTTGAAACTTCTACACTTGTCCCAGCAATGTTTAATATCTTCTGGTAAGATGTAAATAGCCTGGGGCCACGGCCATTGAGAGAGTTCCATTATTGTTTAAAACTTACTGTATCATCGATTTCAGTATGTTACTGTATTTCTCTTTTGTATAGATGTTTTCTTTATTCTGTGAATAGATACTTTGTGTTACTCAGTAGATGCTTTACCGTATTACTACATATAAATGGTTTCTCTCGTGTATAAATAGTTGTTCCTGTACTACTGCATAAATAGTTGCTCCTTATAAATGGTTACCGCACTCCGGTATTAATCTATATAGAGGATTATTCTCCTGTATTACTCTGTATAAATGGTTATTCTCCTGTATTCTGTAGAGATAGTTACTCTTGTCTTACTTCATAATGTTTCCTCTGTAGTAATATACAAAAGTTTACAGGAACATTTAGTTCGGTTTCACGTATTTGAAAAGAAAACTGAAATAATTCGATTTTACTGTATTTCATGGGACTTCTCATTATCATCCGTCTGGAGTAAAATAGTGAGTTTACGCAGTTTGTCTTAAAGGATAAAACTTCAAATTGTGGAGGGTAAGGGCCACCTATCAAGTATGTGATGAGGGGTTTTATATCTTCATTACTGAGGTAATTCTCGGGGCATGGCACTAACCACTAGTTAGAACCACCCACTTCCCCGCCGCCATCATTTGGCCTAAAGAACGGGTAATGGTGGGGTGTGAAGGCGCTCGCAGCCCTCATTTGCATGCATGTGATGGGTCCAGATAACATCAGAAGTGGTCAAGAAGCTCTCCACCACAGTAATCTAACTTGTCCTCATGCTTGGCCGTCCCCATTCCTCCCCTTTTCTCCCTACTAATGATTTTTTCCCTCTGTTATATACACATTTGCTTGTCTCCGTAAGACTTTCCAAGTCTTACGGACGCCTTCGTCGAGAGTTATGGTTGCTGACATTGTAAGGGTTTCGGATATAGTTTTGAGTGAGAAACTTAACTTGCATCGTTGCTGTTTTTGATGCTACCACCGTTGCCTCTTGCCCCACCTCCATCACCGCCACCTGTTATAAGATTTGTAGCTTTCAGATTGGATCTTATTTAGAATATCACTTGGACTGTGCTTATGTTTATGAAGTCCAAAGTAGGCACCACAGCCCGGCTGATCAGGAAATATCTTATTGTGATGCTTATATTGGATTATGTACTGCTAGTACCAACAACCTGATTGATCAGGTTATCCACTAGGAAGCTTGGTCTGGGAACAAGCCGCAGGAGTCATGACCCCCCCCCTTCCCCATGGCCAGGCTCAGAGAGTAGATACTCTCTAAACTCTTCAAAGGTATATCAAAGGTAAAGGTAACAGGTAAAGGGTGGGTAGCCAAGTGATCCTGAAACTGTCAATCTTTTCTTTCCCTCCCGGAATTGTATTTTCTTAATGCAAACGTTATATATATATATATATATATATTATATATTATATATATTATATATATATATATATATATATTATATATATATATAATTGTGTGTGTTGTGGAAAACAAGCCCCGCTGGAGATGGAAATCTTTAGCTCAAGATCTTTCGTGCAATGTGCATCATCAGGAGCAATGCAGTGTTGCAAGGCTACCAACAGATAGTAGGAGGAAAATTTTTCTGAGGCTAGGTAGAAGCGTAAAGCGTCAGGTCATGTCAATGAAATATATTTTTTTCGTTAGGGTCAGAATGATTTTTGCGAAATTATTGTATACACAAATTTTCGCTTGCCTTATTCGGCAAGCAGAGCGTTGCCGTCATTATGTTGTGGCAGAACATTTCACAACCAACAAATTGGAAGTGGAAACTTCCAGTTGCGGACCCCTTATATTTTACGAGTGTGTTCCTCTGTTGTTCTCGCTTTACACAGTACTTTGTTTCAACCTCCACTAACAGAGGACGAAGCTGTGTGTACGCCTCTACTAAATATTAATTGAAAACGTCAAATAACTAGTGAAGAGTACTAGGTTGGAAAACTGTTTGTGAACAGTCAACGTTGTTGTTGCGGCAGCGGCCGGCGGACTTCTTAATGCATCATTAACCATTGGCTGGCTTTCGCGGCTACCACCACCGTCACGTGCCTAGGCAGACGCGACGAGTAGGTCATGGGACTTGCTCTTCTTGTACTTAGATTGAACATGTGGATACTCTTAATGGCTGAGCTAGCCCTAAGATTTATTTAAAGTTGTCATACTTGCAGGATTGAGCTTCACGTTGCAGTTAGAACAAACTAAGAATAGTGAAGGTTGGTGTAACAGTGGTTGGTTGTTCCCGGCACTTTTAGTTGTGCTAGTTTTTTTTTTCTCTATCATGTCTTTACCAGCTATCGAGGCAATTAAAGATTGCTAAATGTACAAGCAGGCAAGATTATTACACTAATTTTTTTTAAACATCAAGCACAAAAGTGATGCTGAATCACGGTATCGGGAATGGTGGTGGTTCACTGTTAGTCTTCAGTCTAACGTATGTGGTTGCTACTTTAAATTAAAGAATGAAACTTATGTTGCTGCTAGTAGAATGTTATTGATTTGATAGATACGAAATGGTTCAGATTCACATCCAGATATGTCTGAGTTATCCGCCTTCCTAATAAACGTGGTATGTGAAAGTTGGATGGGTGAGAGCGGGTATGGTGATGGGCTGCTTAGTATGGAGGAGCGGTGGTGGTATGTTTGAGAGTTCTGGGTAGCAAGAATCTGAATCCAGGGCGACAATGGGAAGTGTTGACAATAAACTGCATGTATTCATATTCATACCAAGAAATATTGAACAACTGGTAAAGCTGCATTGATATTATTCAACTAAGTCTTGAGCTACATATTACAGAATATTCATTATTGCTTTGGAAAACAAAAGATAAAATTTATCCCCTGTATCAGTAATCTTTCCTACGAAGATAGATTGACCGTTGTGAACAAATACTTTTGAAAGGCATAAACAAAGGAGATTCACAAAAAAATCTGAAAGTATCTATCAAAGAAATAACTCGAAACAGTGGATTAGTTAAATTCAGATCTAAAATTTATATAGAAAAGCACTGGTTTTGCGTTAGTAAATTGTAGTAGCATTAAGGAATTTCAGTAAAAAAGTTTAACAATGGACACAAAACGGGTAGTGTACTTTGTGGAGCCGACGTCATTATACAAAGCGTGAAGCAAAATGGTCGTAAAATGTTGCAACAAAATGGAAATGAAGCGAATAATTAAAATACGGAGATGGTGGAAAAGTGCAGACTGGGGATTGTCGATACTTTGATAATGTACTAATAAAGATTGGTTTTGAGGATTAATGTGTAGTTGGAGTGAGCATTGTAATACTGTATTTGTAAAGGGTTTTATGAAAGTTACATCTTGTTTGAAAGTTGGGACGTATAGTGCCCGCACTGTCTTTTTTTTT
The DNA here is from genome assembly GCA_009830355.1 of Cherax destructor. NCBI lineage: Eukaryota > Metazoa > Arthropoda > Malacostraca > Decapoda > Parastacidae > Cherax > Cherax destructor. Next base: position 1,009,818 of record WNWK01000013.1, read on the forward strand.
TTTTTTTAAATATTGCAGCTCGGTGGGACATGATTGAATATCCAGGAAGCTGCTGGGGCAGATTCCGTGTATTATATGAAAACTTTTAAAGGACAATATATAGACGAAGAGCTCAGTATTTTTTTTTTTTAGTTTAAATGACTAAGGTCTTCTCCGTCAAAATTTCATCTCCTTAGGAATCCTATTTCCCAGGTTTACCAGTTTTTCTCAGAATTAAGTATAATAAAAAATCGTTCTGGAAAGATAGCCGGAGAGAGTGAATGGTGAATTTTTTTTTTAGCTCATCCTATCTTGACGGCAAAGGTTGATATAATGAACAATTATCTCGTATCATGTTTCAATTAAATGCATAACATATAGTTAGATCGTTATTTATTGTACATTCCTGGGAGCGCGATTTTTTTAACATGTTTGAATGCAGGAGAGACTGAAGTATAAGAGCACGGTTTTACGAACATTAATATATACTTTAAAGAAAACTGGTTAACATCAGACTTCAAATTTGGCTGGTTTTAAGAGTTCAGGATTAGCGTGGTCTACAGGTGGTGAGAGGCGCACCGAATCTGTCTCCACAGGTGGTGGTACCATTAATGGAGGATGGTATTTACTGGTGTGGCGGTCTTTACCCAGGGTTTTATAAGCGGCCAGCAGGAAGGGCTGTCACATAGGCTACAGCGCCAGCAATTTGTATGCATGTAGGAAACGTTCCAAAGTCTCTGCCGCTACTTTATTAAGGACTGTGTGCAGCAGACATACATACCCTAGTATATCCAGTCTGTTACTCTTGATGCACCTTAAAACTACAGGAGTAATTCATAGATTAACAAACGTCATATTTTGCTGGTGCAAGTCCGTTGGGCTTGCCTTTTGTGAATTTTATGCATGCAAGCCTATAAACTTTGTCCGTACGACATAATTAGTAGAGTTTCCTCCCACATCCGGATTCATTCCAAATTATATAATTGAGTTACCGGCCTTACTGCCTTGTTCAAATTCCCTAGCAGGTGTCCGCAATGAAAATAAACGAGTATTAAGTAGTGTGCTCGCTGCCACAGTGTTGTAGCTAGATAGTGCAGCAGTCGGGTGTCCATTGTAGGGTGCTCTTATATGATTTCATTGTTTTGTGCACTCCAAACCCATCTTGTGGGCGGAAGGGGAAGTGATGAAGCACGTTGTGGTGGAATGTGGTATTTTTTTTCCTTGTTTTGATTACTTGTTGTGGGATTTTGTATTGAAAGTTTTATTTCTCCCTGCTATTCGCTGAAGTCTTTATATGCCGAGATATATCTGTGATAAGTCACAAGCATATCACAGGTTAGTTTGTGGTCTTCTGTGACCCCTATTCTTTTCTGCTGGTTTCTCTTTCCTTTGTGACTTCATTCGCTGAAAACTAATACCTCTGGCAGTGACCTTCGGTGTTGCCCTCGATTATATTTTCTGTTCTAGCTTCAATAGCCCTACTAGACACACTGTTCCACTCATCAACTACCCTATTTCCAAACCAATACTTTCATATATCCTTTCTAAATATAAACTTATCTAATTTCAAAACAAACAAAAATGTCTGTTAAGGAATTATAAGGTTACTATATTTGACCTTTCTTTAATAATTAAATCTTTTGTACTTTTTTTTTATTACGGTGGGGAGGGACACGGGGAAGCCAGCGGGAGTTCTCGACAAAATGGCTAAAAGTTCCATCGAGTTTCTCATTACGTGACTAAGCTCGTCAGGAAAATTCCCATTTCTCCTCATGAATTAAATAACTGGGTCTCTCTCCTGTTAACATTACATACTAGCTTCAAATTTTGATAAATTGATTAAGTAAAAATATATTCTGAGGTTAAAGTATGCCAGAGCAAGGATAGAAGTTTTGAAGAGCAAGTTCAGCTGCAACCTGCAGCAAGTGTTAGACCAGTCAGGTTGTGATTGCTTTGTAGGTCGCGGGCGGCTAGCGTCAACAATGAAGTCAGGCCTTATGCCGGGCTTAGATACTAAACTGGTCATATAAATAATTTAGTTGACAGGTTGATAGCTACGTGGTTGATTTAGTAAATCTTGCCTGATTGTAGTTTGTTAGGATAAGAACACGCCACACCTGCATCTACAAACAACAAACTAATATAAACTGCTACTAACCTAATAATCACCTCATTAAACATAAATTGGTTGCATTCCTGAAATATAATGATTCTCGTGTGTTGGCTAATTGGCCCCCCTTCAAAGCAGGCGAGTGTGCTGAGCTGGAAAAAGTAGACTTTCATTGCTTATTTACAATCACTCAGACATGTGAACCACTGGGAACGCTTGAAGTCCTTTCATCTGTGCTCCTTGGGACATAGGCGAGAAAAATACGTAATATTTACACATGAAAAATCTTTGACTGGTTCCAAAACTGAACACTAATCACTAAGACAGTGCAAAATACCTTCATTAAAAAAGCAGGGGCGCGACGAGTACACTTAGAACTCGACTGTGGTCTGGTGTCTGACCGAGCCTCGGGGGCGTTGAACCCCGAAACCCTCTCCAGGTAGACTCCAGGTAGTGTTAGAGGTCCTGGATTTTTCAGTGCTTTCCCTCTAAACATAAGGAGAATTAACAGACCTCTGGCTGGTTACAAGAGGGACCTTCAAAAGTTCCTCCAGTTAGTTCCTGACCAGCCAGGCTGTATCTCGTACATTAGACTGCTTGCGGCCAACAGTAACAGCCTGGGTGATCAGGCCTTGATCTGCCAGGAGACCTGGTCTGGGACCGGGTTGTGGGGGCATTGACCCCGGAAACATCCTTCATGTAAACAGTCATCCACTAAAGTAGATGCAGTTTAACGCTCAACGCCTCCGATCACTGATGTCACTACTTGGGCTAGGCAGATGTCTTACTGCCGCCTTTACACAACGTACCTGTATATCATCACGGGAAACTTTGTGTTCCATCTAATAGAACCACAAAATTATATTTTGTTCTTAGGTAGGCTTTGTCATATAGTCTAGATTTTAACAAGTCACTGAATGGATAGACTGCCTTAAAATAAATATCCTATTTTGGTATTTCTCAACACACAACCAAATTCACCCTGTTATTTCTGAAGCTTAAACTATACTTGCTGATTGAATAAAGCAGGATGCTATTTGCATAAAGAAGTGTTCTCAGTATCCCGTGACCTTCAATATCGGATCTAGAAAAAAAAAATATATATATATATTACCTGAACAGAGGTAGAAGTTTTAAAGCAAGTTGCTCTGGATGATCTTGGCTGTAATGACTGTTGGCCTGCGAGTCCGTAGGTAACAAGTCTGGCTGATCTAGATGTCACCAGGGAAGCCCAGAGCCTCATGTTGGGTAAGAGAGGAACTGTCGAAAACTCTTAGGTATGTGTGATTGTGTATTTTATTCAAGGTCTGGTCATGGACCCCCGCAACACCCTCCAGGTAAACTTTTTTTTTACACAGGGTTTGACAAGGTTAGGTTAAGGAAGGATCCCTATCTTTATTGACAATCTATTGACAAGTTAAGGATTCCTAACCCGTGTCAGTAAACACTATAGTTATATGGTAGCCCAACAGCTTTTGATAATATAACTTGTACTTAAATAAGCTGATTGTTTGTCATCACTGAAATTTTGCTATAATTTATATTGTTTTTTTCACCTGCTCATTGTATTATTTTTAGACTTTCAATCTGATGTGTTGTTTGGTGGCTCTTGTAAAAGTTTGAGCATACGTTAGCATGGCGAATGAAACATCTTTGGTAGTATAGGGAGGATGTTTACTATAAAATATGTACGGTAACATGTGGAGAGTAGGCCTAACAGGAGTGGATGGTGGGTGGCTGCTGTGTCTCGGAGCCTTGCTGTTGTCAAGTGGTATGAACCTTCCGCCCCGTTCTCTCCCTCTCCTACCCCAGGATGAAGAGTTATAAGGCCGGTTGTACTCAGTGTAATGGTTGTGTCGGTTGTAGCCTCAGGGATGACCATTTTGGTGGGTAGTATGCTAGTCTCTAGTGGTGTTGGTGGCGCCTTAGACGAATGTTACAACGCCACCAATGTCTACTTCCTCTGCCATTAGCTTGGCTGGGGCTTCTTAAGTTTATATTTTGTGATTCTGTTGAACAAATTTTTCATTTAGATAAAATTTGAGGGTGTTAGAGCATCACAGTAGAGAAGCATTACAGAAGGTATATTGGCCCATACTGACTTTGCTCCCTGTAAATAAAGCATTGCCACGTGTGTGTATGTATGTATATTAATTACCATTTTGTCCTATGCACATAAGAACATAAGAACATAAGAATGGAGGAACACTGCAGAAGGCCTACTGGCCCATACAAGGCAGGTCCTTATCAAAACCACCACTACCTAAGAATTTACTCCTGTACTCACGACACTAATCAAACCCAGCCCCTCCCACTCATATATTTGTCCAATCTCTTTTTAAAGCCACCCAAGGTCCTAGCCTCTATCACCCTACTCGGAAGATTGTTCCACGCATCTACAACTCTGTTCGAAAACCAGTACTTGCCTATGTCCTTTCTAAATCTAAATTTATCCAATTTAAATCCGTTATTTCTGGTTCTTACTTGGTTCGATATCCTCAGTATTTTATTAATATCTCCTTTGTTTATGCCCATCATCCACTTGTACACCTCGATGATATCTCCCCTCATTCTACGTCTCTCCAGAGAGTGGAGATTCAATGCTCTAAGAACACTATATACAAAACGCAAGAGGGTCACCACATAGAACGAAAGGAACACGTAAAGGACTTGGGAATAATTATGTCTGCTGATCTGTCGTTTAAAGACCATAACAAGACAAAGATCACAACAGCCAGGAAGATGACGGGGTGGGTATTGAGAACTTTCAAAACAAGGGAAATAATGCCGATGGTGACACTATTCAAATCGCTAGTGCTCCCTCACTTAGAATACTGCTCAGTGCTGACGGCCCCGTTCAGGGCAGGAGAAATAGCAGAGCTGGAACAAATCCAGAGATCGTTTACGGCTCACATTGAGCCATTGAAACATCTAAATTATTGGGAACGCCTTCAAGTCTTGAACATGTACTCATTGGAGCGGAGGAGAGAGATACATGATAATATATACATGGAAAGTACTTGAGGGCCTGGTCCCAAATCTGCACACTGCCATAACAACATACTGGAGTGAGAGATATGGGAGAAAGTGTAAAATAAATCCAGTGAGGAGCAGGGGTGCGGTGGGGACAATACGGGAGCACTGTATTAACATCCGGGGTCCCAGACTATTCAACATCTTACCAGAAGATATCCGAAACACGGCTGGAACCAGTGTAGAAGCCTTCAAGAGGAAACTGGACAAATATCTTCACCAGGTGCCAGATCAACCAGGCTGTGATGGATATGTGGGGCAGCGGGCCTCCAGCAGCAACAGCCTGGTTGACCAGGCAAGCACCAGACGAGCCTGGCCCATGGCCGGGCTCAGAGAGTAGATACTCTCGAAACTCTTCAAAGGTATAAGGTATATCAAGTCTATCTTCATACGGGAGATTTCTTATACTGTAAATCATTTTAGTCATTCTTCTTTGTATGTTCTCCAATGAATCTATATCCATCCTGTAGTAAGGAGACCAAAACTGAGCTGCATAATCCAAATGAGGTCTCACTAGTGATGTATAGAGCTGTAAAATAACTTTTGGACTTCTGTTGCTTATACTTCTTGAAATAAATCCTAGTAATCTGTTAGCCTTATTGCGCACACTTAGGCACTGTTGTCTTGGCTTTAGATTTCTGCTTACCATGACTCCCAAGTCTTTTTCACATTCTGTATGATCAAGCCTGTTGTATGTGCGTGCGTGTGTATGTATATATATATGTGTGTGTATATATATATGTGTGTGTATATGTATGTGTGTATGTATGGGGCTCTGGTGGTCTGGTGGCTAAAGTTCTCGCTTCACACAGCGAGGGCCTGGGTTCGATTCCCAACCAGGGCAGAAACATTGGGCGTGTTTCTTTACACCTGTTGTCTATGTTCCCCATCAGTAAAATGGGTACCTGGGTGTTAGTCGACTGGTGTGAGTCGCATCCTAGGACACTGACCTAATCTGCCCGAAATGCTCAGCATAACAAGGGACTTTCTATATAGTAGTATGTCACTGATGTCAGCTAGGCCTGTATACCATGTACATGTACTTGTAGTAAATAAAGATATTATTATTATTATTATTATTATTATTATGTATGTGTGTGTGTGTGAGACCCAACAATTAAAATTTGCACCAAGAACTCATTACAGTTGTGACCGGGTGTAGACTAGTGAATTGTTCATTACTTTATAATTTGTTCATGATTGTAACCATGTATAAACGTAAGTAAGTAAATTTACTTACATGTTTCATTACCTTTGTAACTTGTAGATGAATGGTTCAGAGAACCGACAAGTTATAAATTAGGCCGAGGGACTGATTACCTCAAACTCCTCCTCTCCTTACACCTTTCTACTTTGTATTGGACTGATGAAGCCACTGTGTGGCGAAACGTTTCCTCAATAAAGATACCCAAGTGTTGCATATGTGTCTTTTTTATACCTTTGTAACTTGAGTTCATTACCTTTGTAGCTTGTGAGTTCATTACCTTTGTAGCTTGTGAGTTCATTACCTTTGTAGCTTGTGAGTTCATTACCTGTGTAGCTTGTGAGTTCACTACCTGTGTAGCTTGTGAGTTCATTACCTGTGTAGCTTGTGAGTTCATTAACTTTGTAGCTTGTGAGTTCATTACCTTTGTAGCTTGTGAGTTCATTACCTTTGTAGCTTGTGAGTTCATTACCTTTGTAGCTTGTGAGTTCATTACCTTTGTAGCTTGTGAGTTCATTACCTTTGTAGCTTGTGAGTTCATTACCTTTGTAGCTTGTGAGTTCATTACCTTTGTAGCTTGTGAGTTCATTACCTTTGTAGCTTGTGAGTTCATTACCTTTGTAGCTTGTGAGTTCATTACCTTTGTAGCTTGTGAGTTCATTACCTTTGTAGCTTGTGAGTTCATTACCTTTGTAGCTTGTGAGTTCATTACCTTTGTAGCTTGTGAGTTCATTACCTTTGTAGCTTGTGAGTTCATTACCTTTGTAGCTTGTGAGTTCATTACCTTTGTAGCTTGTGAGTTCATTACCTTTGTAGCTTGTGAGTTCATTACCTTTGTAGCTTGTGAGTTCATTACCTTTGTAGCTTGTGAGTTCATTACCTTTGTAGCTTGTGAGTTCATTACCTTTGTAGCTTGTGAGTTCATTACGCTTTGTAGCTTGTGAGTTCATTACCTTTGTAGCTTGTGAGTTCATTACCTTTGTAGCTTGTGAGTTCATTACCTTTGTAGCTTGTGAGTTCATTACCTTTGTAGCTTGTGAGTTCATTACCTTTGTAGCTTGTGAGTTCATTACCTTTGTAGCTTGTGAGTTCATTACCTTTGTAGCTTGTGAGTTCATTACCTTTGTAGCTTGTGAGTTCATTACCTTTGTAGCTTGTGAGTTCATTACCTTTGTAGCTTGTGAGTTCATTACCTTTGTAGCTTGTGAGTTCATTACCTTTGTAGCTTGTGAGTTCATTACCTTTGTAGCTTGTGAGTTCATTACCTTTGTAGCTTGTGAGTTCATTACCTTTGTAGCTTGTGAGTTCATTACCTTTGTAGCTTGTGAGTTCATTACCTTTGTAGCTTGTGAGTTCATTACCTTTGTAGCTTGTGAGTTCTACCTTGAGCTTGTGAGTTCATTACCTTTGTAGCTTGTGAGTTCATTACCTTTGTAGCTTGTGAGTTCATTACCTTTGTAGCTTGTGAGTTCATTACCTTTGTAGCTTGTGAGTTCATTACCTTTGTAGCTTGTGAGTTCATTACCTTTGTAGCTTGTGAGTTCATTACCTTTGTAGCTTGTGAGTTCATTACCTTTGTAGCTTGTGAGTTCATTACCTTTGTAGCTTGTGAGTTCATTACCTTTGTAGCTTGTGAGTTCATTACCTTTGTAGCTTGTGAGTTCATTACCTTTGTAGCTTGTGAGTTCATTACCTTTGTAGCTTGTGAGTTCATTACCTTTGTAGCTTGTGAGTTCATTACCTTTGTAGCTTGTGAGTTCATTACCTTTGTAGCTTGTGAGTTCATTACCTTTGTAGCTTGTGAGTTCATTACCTTTGTAGCTTGTGAGTTCATTACCTTTGTAGCTTGTGAGTTCATTACCTTTGTAGCTTGTGAGTTCATTACCTTTGTAGCTTGAGTTCATTACCTTTGTAGCTTGTGAGTTCATTACCTTTGTAGCTTGTGAGTTCATTACCTTTGTAGCTTGTGAGTTCATTACCTTTGTAGCTTGTGAGTTCATTACCTTTGTAGCTTGTGAGTTCATTACCTTTGTAGCTTGTGAGTTCATTACCTTTGTAGCTTGTGAGTTCATTACCTTTGTAGCTTGTGAGTTCATTACCTTTGTAGCTTGTGAGTTCATTACCTTTGTAGCTTGTGAGTTCATTACCTTTGTAGCTTGTGAGTTCATTACCTTTGTAGCTTGTGAGTTCATTACCTTTGTAGCTTGTGAGTTCATTACCTTTGTAGCTTGTGAGTTCATTACCTTTGTAGCTTGTGAGTTCATTACCTTTGTAGCTTGTGAGTTCATTACCTTTGTAGCTTGTGAGTTCATTACCTTTGTAGCTTGTGAGTTCATTACCTTTGTAGCTTGTGAGTTCATTACCTTTGTAGCTTGTGAGTTCATTACCTTTGTAGCTGTGAGTTCATTACCTTGTACTTGAGTTCATTACCTTTGTAGCTTGTGAGTTCATTACCTTTGTAGCTTGTGAGTTCATTACCTTTGTAGCTTGTGAGTTCATTACCTTTGTAGCTTGTGAGTTCATTACCTTTGTAGCTTGTGAGTTCATACCTTTGTAGCTTTGAGTTCATTACCTTTGTAGCTTGTGAGTTCATTACCTTTGTAGCTTGTGAGTTCATTACCTTTGTAGCTTGTGAGTTCATTACCTTTGTACTTGTGAGTTCATTAACGTTTGGTAGTACTTCTGGAGTTCATTACCTTGTACTTGTGAGTTCATTACCTTGTAGCTTGTGAGTTCATTACCTTTGTAGTGAGTTCATTACCTTGTAGCTTGTGAGTTCATTACCTTTGTAGCTTGTGAGTTCATTACCTTTGTAGCTTGTGAGTTCATTACCTTTGTAGCTTGTGAGTTCATTACCTTTGTAGCTTGTGAGTTCATTACCTTTGTAGCTTGTGAGTTCATTACCTTTGTAGCTTGTGAGTTCATTACCTTTGTAGCTTGTGAGTTCATTACCTTTGTAGCTTGTGAGTTCATTACCTTTGTAGCTTGAGTTCATTACCTTTGTAGCTTGTGAGTTCATTACCTTTGTAGCTTGTGAGTTCATTACCTTTGTAGCTTGTGAGTTCATTACCTTTGTAGCTTGTGAGTTCATTACCTTTGTAGCTTGTGAGTTCATTACCTTTGTAGCTTGTGAGTTCATTACCTTTGTAGCTTGTGAGTTCATTACCTTTGTAGCTTGTGAGTTCATTACCTTTGTGACTTGCTCAGCTATCAAAACTTTGGGGTCCAGTCCCTGGACCCATTATGTACCTCTGTAATCTTTTGACTACCTCCCACAGGATGGGTATGAGGTGCATAATAAAGATATTAAACTAAGCTAGGCAGGCACGTTTTCAAACCCAACCCTTCCAACTTCCATAGACTCTCGTACTAAGATCACTTCCCCAGTACCCCCCCCCCCCTTCCTTCCCCTTTCCTTCTGCAACTACCATCACCATACGTAAGGTACAAGGTGACTTCATCCATGTCTAATTGAAATTGCAAGTAGGGACATTAAGATGCTTTCTTTTTTTCTCTTGGGGTGAAAACTTATAAAATATAGTCGTAATAAGGACTGAAATGTTTGCACAAGTCACTAATATATGTATAACTTTGGAATATTTTTTTTTATTGTAATGTTTGCAGAGTTGAGATAGTTTTATCTGAGGTTGACAGTATGCAAATAAACTGCTTGGGGCCACGTCAAGAAATATAAATAATAATAGTCCCAAGGTTATACAGCTCTCTACATTGTTGGCAAGGCTTCATTTGCATTTTGCGGAAAAGTTGTGTTCTTATTGCAGAGTAGTTAATGCGTTGGAAAAACAAATGTGAATAAGTTATTAAGTAGTATTAATCTTTCCTCTGAAGAGAGAATGTTAGGAAACATGATTGAAGTGCACTAAAGAAAGATACATACACATGCAGGGGATATAACAAAGTTACTGAAACATCTTAACTCAAGTAAATAAACTTTTCAAAATGCAACAACGAGCATATAATGTTGAAATCTAATAATAAACTATCTATCACCAATAAAATGGGCTGATACAGGTATTGAGAATAGTGATATTGTCGTGGTTTTAATGATTCGGACACAGGGTTGAAGTGCGGTGTTTTTGTGGATGCCTCGCGTTAGACAGTTAGAGGGTAACGAGGCCCGGCCAGGATGATGATCCCGTGGTTGTATAATTATTGCAAGGAGGGAGTTTTATCCACATTCCTCCATCCTTTGCTGCCTCCACAGTCTTCCCTTGTATTACCAGTATTAGGCGGAGTTTCTAAGATTTTTAGTGCCATGGATCTGTTGGCTAGGGATGGGACTGGGCATAAAAAAAAAGGTAGGGTAATAAGATGTTTTATTGCTATTGTTGCAGTCAGGCGTGACATGTGCAGTGAAGTAACTAATGTATTTACTTTTAGTAACTTCAATATTTACTTTCTGAATGTCAGATACATAATGTACGTTTTTACAGGTGCCTGAAACTTATTGGTGTGAATGGTATTATAGTATTGTGTGTATGTGTATGTACTCGGATATGTGGTTGCAGGGATCTATTCACAGCTTCTGACTTTGGCTCCAAGAGCTTTATCGTACCTCTTCTTTAAGCTGTGTATGGATCCCGACTCTATTACACTCTCCAGATTGTTCTACTTGACAACTCTAAGGCTGAAGAAATATTTCCTAAACATCCCTATGACTCATCTGCCCATGTTCACACTGTCAGGTCCTCTCAGTATTTTGTACGTCGTTATCTTCCCCCTTTCCCATCCCTCCTGCCCTCCAGTGTCATCATGTTGAGTTCCCGTAACCTCTTCTCATAGGACATACCCTTTAGCTACGGGACTAGTTTTGTTGCAGACCTCCGCATTTTTTTCTAATTTTTTGACGTGCTAAACCAGGTGTGTTCCATATAGGTGCTGCGTGTTTTTGTTTTTTGTTTTTTTTGTGTATGTATGGCCACTAACTGGGACCCGATCACGAGTCCCGACCAAAGTCTGTGACCACACCCAATATGCTGATAGTTATATTATGGATGATCGTGATGCTGAGGTGTGGCATTCTGGTTATTGGAGGAAATGGAAGAAAGTGGAAACCAACAAAGACGCTCACCCCAGCAACAAGTGGACCCACTTGTTGCTTGGCTCTAACGGCCCCGCCCATGATGCTGATGGAGCCGACTCCCAGTCAGCTTGCCAACCATTGACTCAAGGGCACTTGGCTCCAAAATAATCAAAATATTATAAGGATATATATATATATATATACATATATACACATACATAATGGACTATTCTAATGGTTTAAATAGGGTATGCTGATATGATTCAGACTCCGTGGTATGACAAAAACTAGGGCTGAAAGCCTCATGCTAAGAATTTGTATTTGTAATATCAATAGTGAAAACAAAGTAGTTCACGATACCAAAAATTTTACAGATACCGATGTACTTTTATTTTAAGTTATAATGACTGTGTTCAGTATATAAGGGACATATTGCACAACGGGTATTAAACAATACAAGAAGGTTAAATATTAAATAACTTGATTTCTTCGAGATGATAATGTCATTACTTGGCCTGTTGTAATAGTTACTGGTTGCAAAGGGGCGTGCGTGTGCGCGCGTGCGTGTGTGGACTCGCCTATTTGTGGTTGCAGGGGTCGATACTCGGCTCCTGGCCCCGCCTCTTCACTGACCGCTACTGGGTCCCCTCTCTCCCTGCTCCATGAGCTTTATCATACTTCGTCTTAAAACTATGTATGGTTCCTGCCTCAACTAAATCACTTGCCAGACTATTCCACTTCCTAACAACTCTATGGCTGAAGAAATACTTCTTAACATCCCTTTGACTCATCTGAGTCTTCAACTTCTAATTGTGACCCCTTGTTTCTGTGTCCCATCTCTGGAACATCCTGTCTCTGTCCACCTTATCTATTCCACGCAGTATTTTGTATGCCGTTATTATGTCTCCCCTGACCTTCCTGTCCTCCAGTATCGTCAGACCGATTTTCCTTAACCTTTCTTCGTAGGACATTCCCTTAGCTCTGGAACTAACTAGCCTTGTTGCAAACTTTTGCACTTTGTCTATCAAAATATTGTACGTACACACACACACGATACTGGAGGACAGGAAGGTCAGGGGAGACATGATAACGGCATACAAAATACTGCGTGGAATAGATAAGGTGGACAGACAGGATGTTCCAGAGATAGGACACAGAAACAAGGGGTCACAATTGGAAGTTGAAGACTCAGATGAGTCAAAGGGATGTTAGGAAGTATTTCTTCAGCCATAGAGTTGTTAGGAATAGCCTAGAAAGCGACGTAGTGGAGGCAGGAACTACAGTATACATAGTTTTAAGACGAGGTTTGATAAAGCTCATGGAGCAGGGAGAGAGAGGACCTAGTAGCAATCAGTGAAGAGGCGGGGCCAGGAGCTATGAATCGACCCCTGCAACCACAAATAGGTGAGTACACGTACACGCGCGCACACGTACGTACGTACGTACGTACGTACGTGTGTGTGAGAGAGATACTGACTCACAATCGTGAGGTAGTGCGTTATTGATATTTTTAAGAACACTTGTAATATTAATATTTAAAAAAAATACCGGCTGTTTTTCAATGGGTACTTATAAACATGGCTGATACCCACAGATACCTATACTTTGGCACATCTCTATTAATTAAAAATATATAGGTGTGGATGTGGGAATAAACAGTAAAGAGGTGGTGATAAATTGTACAATATTTTGATAATAGGTCAAGACTGCTCAATTCATTATCATAGAATATTAATGGATCATCAGTATCAATACTGTGTATGATGTACATAGCTTACTTCAAGATTGTGCTTAATGCAAGGACTGTAGTGTTAAGTGCGTGCGTGCTCATAAGTGTTGCCTGGTCTCCAGCTCTAGCTCCATATCTTTTTTTTTTTTTTTTTTTAACTCGTTGCCATTTGGATTTTGTCTTGCATTTCTGTAGTTTGAATTCTGAACCTGATGGTCAAATTTATTGCGTAACCTGAGGAAATATATCGCCTTTAATGATTATATTTCAGCCCACATAGTTTACACGTTGAAGTTATACAATTAGCGAGAGTACGATTTGTTTGGTGCTACTGATCCATTGTTTTTATCTAGGGATAGGTCGGTATGGAACTTTTTGCTGGTACTGATGCTTATACCGAAACCATCAAAATTAAATGGTTCCCACATATTTTGGTATACTTTTATTTTTTACCCTCTTCAGAGTAGTTGTAGTTCCTTCTCAGATACTAACGGTAAATTTTTCTCCTCCCCGTCCTCATCACAGTGCACTTATTAGGGCGGAAACTTAGCTATGTGCTTCCTACATCACTTCTCTCGCTTTTTATATCCAGCATTTTTTCAAGTCTTAAGTTATTATTTAAGAATTCTCGCATATGCAATCGTTGATGTGAAGGATCGATACGTAAAGGTATGTCGCTTACATGCGTGTTGATATGATGTTGGTATTTTTGAGCGAGGGGAAGCTGAGCCTGCCTGTCTGGGCATTTGGGGCTACGAGAGGAGAGGGAAGGCGACCTGGTTGTTAATTGACGATATAAAGATATACGGATGTGGGCTTGTGAAGGGTTGACTGTGTGCACGTGAGGAACTCTTACCTCTTAATAAGGCCAACTACATTCTGATTAGGAAATTAATAGAATTCGATATGTTATAACCTAATTTGCACACTCCCTGCATATCCCGTTAGGTAATTGTGAATTATGACCATTTTCTCCTATCTGATTTACTCTGCTGTTTTAGCGTAAGTTGCGATTCTTTGAATTTTTACAACTGCATAACGGACGTTTTAATTGATATTGGAAATTAGTCTCTCATTATGAACTTTGCTCTTATATTTCATATCTGATTTCCTAATTTTAGCAAATTAGCAATAGTAATTTTAGCGACAACCTGATTTTTGAGTGACCGTTAGTAACCATACCATTACCTACCCACATCAACCATTTACATATACGTAGTTTACCATGAAGGTAAATACTAATCAAATATGGAATTAATAACAGACAAGATCAGCCAGGCTGTGAATGGTATGCAAGTGCCAGATCAATCAGGCTGTGATGGATATGTGGTCCAGCAGGCTACCAGCAACAACAGCCCGAGTGATCAGACACGCATGATGCACAAGCCTGGCCGAGGGCCAGGCTCTGAGAGTAGGAAAACTCTTGAAATTCATTGACGGTAAAGGTAAGCCACCATCATAGAGAATTTTTAATGGACACCTAGAGAAGGGCATTTCCAGGGGATCAGTGTCCCCACAGCCTGGTCCCAGACCAGGCCTCTTGGTGGATCAAGACCTGATAAATCAGGCTGTTACTGCTGCCTACACTTAGTCCAGTGTTTGAACACTTACGTACACTGCACTATACACCCTCTTAGAGCAGAGAAATGCTTAGTCAATTACGGTACGGGTAGTTTGCCGTTAGTGATATTTACTTTAATCTTTCATTAGCTGAAGTATACTTGGAGTAGGTAGGTAAAAGAAATTTATCTGTTAAATATTCATCAATCTTCAGGTCTTTGTTGATCACACAATTTTCCCTTATTGCAGGAGTCTGCGAGAGAACGCGAACACCTGAGTGACGAGGAAAACACGAAGGGTACCTCTTTTGCTTCCTCCACCAGCCATCCTCCTGCCACTCCAACTACTGCCAGCCAGGAGGTACCTGCAAATGTGAAGAACACCCTGCAGACCCTCTCGGTGGAGAACAAGCTGCTGAGAGCAAGGTTGCTGCAGCTGGGTGTTTCTCTAGACTCCTCACCACTCTCAGATCAAGAGAAAGAGCTCCTGCTCAACAAGGTCTGCTCATTGTCTCAGGTTTGTAAAGTACCTTTTTTCAGCATCTAGTGACTTAAGAGGCTGCTTATCCTCCACATTTTTCTGAGGCATCAGTCTCATCATGTTTGCTTATTTCATGTGCAAAGAAGTAATCTTGATACAGCCTCTCCTCACTTAACGACGGGTTCCGTTCCTACGAGTAGGTCGGTAAGCTAATTGGTCTTTAAGTGAGGAGCATACTACGTATACTGGTAGTGGGTTTGTGTCGACCATCTTTAGATATTTTTTTAATGTCGCCTTTGCTCCATTTATAAAATTTTTAGTATATTTTTAAGTGTTTATACAGTAGTGTACTGTATACTGTAATAAACAGAATAGAGGAAATCAGCTCTAATATACATTACTTAGGTTTGCATACTAGTTAGAGAGCTGGTCATAAGTCAGAGTGGTCGGTAAACGAATACGTCACTAGAGAGGAGAGGCTGAAATAATAATAGCAAGTAGTTTTGCCCAGTAGAGGTATATTTCAATTTTTGTTTGTTGTTGCAAATAACTTTTTCAGTATATCTCCATCCATATATTTGAAAACTATTTTATAGTTAGCTAGTGTAGTACGTACATGCATTTCTCGGTTTCATTTATATGATCTGATTAGAATTTATTAACTCCTAGATACCTTTTCTTGTAAAATTGTCATACAATCTCTGTGTAGCTTCGAATCAGGGAACCAGTAGGGGCTTGAATCCAAGGCAGGTGAGTCCTGGCCTTTGAGTTTTAGGACTGACCAAGGGTTCAAGCCCCACCCTTTCCATGATGTGTTTGCAACTGTTTTATTACGATTTTGTGAGTGTGTATAGTTTGTTTGGTAATTGCTGAAAAATTTGAATTTGTATTCATGGAATTAATGGATATTTTAAATTTACCCCCCAAAAGATAAGTATATAGTGGTTGGTTTGTCAAATAGTAGAATCTCTGATAAGCGTAGATAAGATTGTGGAAAAGGTGATGTTATCATTGTGTACAATGTTCTGGGAGGGGCAGTGTAGCATTGTGTGGAGATGGGAGTCGTAATGTTCTTGTCTTGGAAACGACTTCCATTTTTACACGTTACATTTGCCAAGAGCACAATGCAGACAAAAGATCGAACCTTATAGTATTTACTTTGAAACATTTCAAAAGTGTGCTTAGAATTGTGGCTTTTGAAACTTGGTATTTGAAAGTTACTTCATAAGAATGGCTTCAAAACTTAAATTGTCTAGGCGTCTGTCCAGAGAGAGCTTCAGAAAATTAATGACTGGAGTTGGCAGGAAGACCAGTCTACCAGCTTCACCAGTTACAACTTTCAAAAGTTATACTGTGGTAAATGAAAATGTGTTGTTTATTTACTGTAGATTTAATACATTGTATCACCAGAATGATTTCTCATGTACAGTATGTACATGCAATAAATAATCCTTGCTTGTGATGTATATAAACAGTTTGGTAACTGAAAATGGTTTTTAACTCATTTGCAAGAGATGAATAGTTGTTTTTTCCAACGAACAGGCCATCTCCCACTTCTTCTTTTTACATTTAGTAATTTGTACAGGAGAAGGGGTTACTAGCCCTTTGCTGCCAGCATTTTAGTCTTCTCTTACAACATGCATGGCTTACGGAAAAAAGATTCTTGTCCACTTTCCCATGAAGATGAAAGGAAATAAATAAGAAAAAGAAATCTCAGGGGAGTGTTTGTATACATATTCATGTACATGCATGTGTAGTGTGATCTAAGTGCAAGTAGAAGCAACAAGATGTACCCAATACCTTGCATGTTTGAGACAGAAAAAAAACCCACGCAATCCTACCCATTATGTAAACAGTTACAGGAAGAATATTAATTGTGGTATAAATTAAAAGACTGTTCAACCACTGAGTAAAGTGGGGTCATCTAAATCAAACTTATCCTGTGTACAGTGTAATCCCAGCAAACTAATTATTATACTTAGTATATGTACAGGAGGGCCCCGCTTTACAACGTTTCGCTAATGCAGAAATTTTCAGTAATACCCATTCTTTTTTCAGTTATACCCATTCTCCATTTATTCAGACTTCCTACAATATTCACCACTCGCTATAAGCTAAGGATGAAAATATTTTAAGTAACGTGTGTACTGTATATGCATTTTTAAGGTCTAGCTCTATTGCTCACTTAATGTATGATAGTGTAAACATGTTATTAGCCTTTTATATACGTACGTACATTTGAAAGTGAAAAAAAGGCTATGATTCACTTTACAGTGATTTTTGCTTTACAGTGGTAGCCCGCTGTATAAGCGGTAGCCTGCTGTTTAAGGGGGGGCCCTCCTGTAATGTGATACAGTATGTATGTGGAGCCTTCCCTCTAAGATTAAAATTCTGAATAGAAACAGACATTTGCCATAGCATGAATTTTATGATCATATTTCTTTTAGGGGAATAAGTCTGTTGAGTGTACCTGGTAAAGTGTATGGTAGAGTTATTATTGAAAGAATTAAGAGTAAAACAGAAAGCAGGATAGCAGATGAACAAGGGGGCTTTAGGAAAGGTAGGGGGTGTGTAGACCAAGTGTTTACAGTGAAACATATAGGTGAACAGTATTTGGATAAGGGTAAAGATGTTTTTGTGGCATTTATGGATTTGGAAAAGGCGTATGATAGGGTAGATAGGGGGGCAATGTGGCAGATGTTGCAGGTGTATGGAATAGGAGGAAGGTTACTGAAAGCAGTGAAGAGTTTTTATGAGGATAGTGAGGCTCAGGTTAGAGTGTGTAGGAGGGAAGGGGACTATTTCCCAGTAAAAGTGGGCCTTAGACAAGGATGTGTGATGTCACCGTGGTTGTTCAATATATTTATAGATGGGGTTGTAAGAGAAGTGAATGCGAGGGTCTTGGCAAGAGGTGTTGGGCTAAAAGATAAAGAAGCAAATACAAAGTGGGAGTTGTCACAGTTGCTTTTTGCTGATGACACTGTGCTTTTGGGAGATTCTGAAGAGAAGCTGCAGAGGTTGGTGGATGAATTTGGTAGGGTGTGTAAAAGAAGAAAATTGAAAGTGAATATAGGAAAGAGTAAGGTGATGAGAATAACAAAAAGAATAGGTGACGAAAGATTGGATATCAGATTGGAGGGAGAGAGTATGGAGGTGGTGAATGTATTCAGATATTTGGGAGTGGACATGTCGGCGGATGGGTCTATGAAGGATGAGGTGAATCATAGAATTGATGAGGGGAAAAGGGTGAGTGGAGCACTTGGAGTCTGTGGAGACAAAGAACCTTGTCCATGGAAGTAAAGAGGGAATGTATGAGAGTATAGTTATACCAACGCTCTTATATGGGTGTGAAGCATGGGTGATGAATGTTGCAACGAGGAGAAGGCTGGAGGCAGTGGAGATGTCATGTCTGAGGTCAATGTGTGGTGTGAATATAATGCAGAGAATTCGGAGTTTGGAAATTAGGAGGAGGTGCAGGATTACCAAAACGATTGTCCAGAGAGCTGAGGAGGGTTGTTGAGGTGGTTTGGACATGTAGAGAGAATGGAACGAGACAGAGTGACTTCGAGAGTGTATAAATCTGTAGTGGAGGGAAGGCGGGGTAGGGGTCGGCCTAGGAAAGGTTGGAGGGAGGGGTAAAGGAAGTTTTGTGTGCGAGGGCTTGGATTTCCAGCAAGCATGTGTGAGCGTATTTGATAGGAGTGAATGGAGGCATATGGTTTTTAATACTTGACGTGCTGTTGGAGTGTGAGCAAAGTAACATTTATGAAGGGATTCAGGGAAACCGGCAGGCCGGACTTGAGTTCTGGAGATGGGAAGTACAGTGCCGGCACTCTGAAGGAGGGGTGTAAATGTTGCAGTTTTATAACTGTAGTGTAAAGCACCCTTCTGGCAAGACAGTGATGGAGTGAATGATGATGAACGTTTTTCTTTTTCGGGCCACCCTGCCTTGGTGGGAATCGGCCGATGTGTTAATAAAAAATAAAATTTCTTTTGTAGAATGGTGAAGGCCCATCCTCATGTGGGGATCAGGGAGAATGGGACAACAAATCCACGTCAAGTGTATCAGAGATGTCGGTGGCGTGCCTACAAGACCGTATTCAACAGATGGAAGAAACCCATTACTGGTAATTTTCCCTAAATTGTTAAGATAGTAATGCTGAAAGAAAAATTTTAAAATGGTTACTTGTACTCCCTTTTTAATTACAGTATTTAAAGTAATGTTGTACTCTAATGAGTGACTAGAATAAAATTAATTAGTGAGCATTTTACCTGGTAACTGCAGTCATGCAGATAGTGATAGGAATTGTTTTTGCATATATTGGGTGCCCAAATTAAGTAATACTGTATTTATTTAGCACAAACGAAGAGCTCCAAGCCACTTTACAGGAGCTAGATGACCTTCGAGAGCAGCTTTCCGAGTGCCAATTGGAGGTGCAGCAACTACAGGAAGAGAAGCAGGTATGTACATTCTACATACACACTTTAATTCATTAATCATACAGTCTGCAATGGTTGGTGCTATGAAATCTTCACATTAATATAGTGTTAATGAATTATGGATATTTTTTTATTCCTTGGTTATGTTCATGTAGTGCCTGTGAAGATTATAAAAGTAATACTGTAACAATGTCTTCAATAGCATAGATAAAAAAAATTAGTAAGTACGTAACCCATAAATTAGAAATTAAAATTGGGTGACTCTTGTCCATTATCAAGCCATGTGTGAAAAAAAAAAATCCAGAAATCTGATCAGCATATTGGAAGGTGAGGTAAAGTTATTCACATTCTAAAGATAGTGCATTTGACAATTTACTGGGAGATGCAAGCATCTACAGAAACGAAGAGTCGAGGATTCTTGTTAAGGATATTTCTATGACTGGTTCATAAAGACAGTGCCTATGAAAACTTTGCTGGATAATTTTGTATTAATATTGGTAGAATTACCAACAATATGTTAAGTAAAAGGACAAATGCAACTAATGTGATATTTTATTGTGGCAATGTTTTGCTCTCGAGGAGCTTTGTCAAGCCATGGCTTGACAAAGCTCCTCGAGAGTGAAACGTTGGATAATTTTGGAAGACTAGCTTGTCAGATGGCTATGGGCCCTTGACATGATGGAAGAGAACATTTAGTGTCAAAAATGAAAACACTTGTGTTCATCTGTGAACAGTGGTCCAGACCGAGTTGTTTTCCAGTTATTTCTAATCTATGGGTTAGTTATTAATAATAAGTTTAATAAATAATATACATACAGTGGACCCCCGAGTTACGAGCACCTCGGAAATCATACAAGTATGTAAGTATAATATTGTAAGTGCTTTTGTAAGTGTATTTTTGGGGCTCTGAAATGGACTAACCTACTTGACATTATTCCTTAACCCTTTGGGGGTCGACACGCCTTCTCGGAAATGTGTTCCTGGGGTCGAAAATTTTTGGAAAAAATAAAATAATTTTTTTCTTATGAAATGATAGAGAATCTTTTTCCGATCATAACGCTACCAAAATTATGAAATTTGATCGAAAACTAACGGAATTATGCTTTCGCGAAGTTCGCGGTATCTATGACACTGACGCATCGGCGATTTCACCCACTTCGAGCCCTATTTTTGACAAATTCCAATGTTTCAGTCTCCTAAAATTATATCTATTTCGCTAGAACTCCATTTCTTCTATCGATTGAGTACAAGAACCGCCTATTTACCAATTTCATCTACCCAAAATAGTGGTCAGAAAATGGCAATTTTCCAATTTCGCACAAATTTCAAACTATGCCAATTTCAAAATAGGGTCCAGAGTAAACAAGGCAGACATTCCTGGCACTAAAATAACATGTTCTCTGTTCATTAGCCACGTCTCCAGGCCCCTCTTACATTACTTTTGCTTTCCATTTTGAATTTTTATTCTCACAAAAATAGAAGATTTACTGTTATGTATACAACTGCATCATTGTAAAAATGGTATACATAATATCAAGCACTTGTGCGTGAATATAAGACTCGCCAATTGATGTGTATTGGACGCATGGTGTGATTTGTTTACTCTTGAACATCGTCAAAAATCGAACATTTTCGCTACTTTGGTGTGACAATGACAAGTACCTTGAAATTGAGCTCAATCAAAATCATCTCTATTTCTGTAATATATGTTCCATTCTATCAAATGAGACCAAGAAAACGAGAATACATAAATAAATACCATACGAAAATTGACTGCAAAGTCGCTGTTTTAATCGAAAAAAACGGTCAGAAGTTTTTTTTCTCATTATGCAGTGTGTGCTGCAGGAATTTTTTTTATATTGCGCACACTGACCACACAGCCTCATTCTTTCATATGTATGCCTACCAGACGTTTTCTGCTTAAATTGAGGCCACTAGAATTTGGGCATACTAGTACGGCACCAACCCCTGCTCGTAAAACGTACTAGTACGGCACCGACCCCGAAAGGGTTAAGGGAGAAAATTCGTTCGGTAATGGCACTTGAGCAGCCTTCTGGAATGAATTATGCTCGTTACTCGGGGGTCCACTGTATATTTTATACTAATGAAAAACATTGTGAAATACCATATTTGAAATCAGGCTTTCTGTATTGTTTGCAGACAAATATAAATTTTTTTTAATATATATTACAAATATTAGCTTTGTTGTGAAACAAGTTATAAAGGGAATGATTTACGTAAGTACAGTGGTACCTAGGTTAACGATGGTCCCAAAACTCTCCCTTTTATGTAAGTTTATTTTTTTAAATGCTTTTATAAGTGTATTTTTGGGGGTCTAAAAGGACTAGTCTATTTTACATTATTCCTTATGGGGATAAATTCGTTTGGTAATGCCACTTGAACAGCATTCTGGAACAAAAAAATATCGTTAACCGAGGTACCACTGTATATGTATCCTTAACCCTTTCACTCGATCTGAAACGTGTCCACAGTGTTCAAGAATTTAAAAAAAAAAATTTCCTTATGATATGGTAAGTCTTTTTCTGAAGGTAATAAAACAAAAAGTACAAAATTTGATAGAAAATTGGCAAAATTACGCTTTTACAAATTTGCCGTGTTGGCAATATTTACGCATTGGCAATTTTGCCCACCAAGTACTATTTTAGGCCAATTACGTACTACATTGTTCCACCTGACCAAATTCTTAGCAAATTTCACTAGTATGTCTTCCATTTTGTGGATTGAGCACAAATCGCCCAATCAGCTATTTCAACTACCCAATAATGTGATCAGAAATTGGAAATTTGGCCAATTTCACACAAATTTCAGAATATTCCAATTTCAAAATAGGGTCCAGAATAAACAATGCAGGCATTTCTGGCACTAAAATAACATTTCCTCTGTTCCTTAGTTATGTTTCCAGGCTTTACACATGAATTCCATTTTGATTTTTTATTCACTCAAAAAAATAAAAGATTTACTGTTATGCAGCATTGTAATAATTGTATAAATAATATCAGCGCATTCGTGAACGCATATTAGACTTGCCAGTTGACATGTATTGGACGCGTGATGTGATTGTTTACTCTTGAACATTAGCAAAAATCGAACATTTCCACTCATTTGAGCTCAGTTTTAAACTATTTTCAGTGCTAAAACCAATCAAAATCATATCCATTCTATCAAATATGACCAAGAAATAGAGAATACAACCATAAAATCCATACAAAAATACACTGCAAAGTTGCTGTTTTAAACCAAAAACATGGTCAGTTTTTTCTCATTATGCACTGAGTGGTGCAGGAATTTTTTTATATGGAGCACATTTACCACATTGACCCTTTCTCTCATATCTATGCCCAAATTTACCGCTCACAACTCATCTGTGTGAGCTGACCTCATCACATAGTACTACAGCATGGCCAGTGAACTCAAAGGCATAGTACTATGTCAGCAAAAGGGTTATTGACCCCCCTTGTAGTCAGTGGACTTTGGACCCAATTAAGTGATAGGTTTACTAATGTGTGTTAGCATGTCCAGTTGTGGTCAGTTGAGGGTGATAGGCTTAAAAATCTTATCTATAAATACAGTAATTGAAAGGAATTAATCTTTTTTCCTCAGGTTATACTCGAATCTCTGACTCAACAAACGGAAAAGCTAAATGAAGCTCGGTCTCATAATGACACGCTCAAGCACATGCTGATTCAACAATCTGAAAATAGTCAGGATTTGTCCCAGTGTGAAAAGACTCAACGACTTATGGAGTTATTGAAGGTAAAAATTATTTGTATATTTATCAGTAAGATTTGTAATGTTTAAATGAATGAGAATTATATCTCTAACATTGGCTAGGCTGTTATTTGATGTAGTAGAGGAGGAGCTTTGTTTGACTCTTTCACTTTCCAGACCCACAAAATTAATATTGCTCTGTGTACACATTAAAAAAATCTGTAATGGTAGAGAATCTTTGTCTGAAGATAATAGCACCAAAAGTATGAAATTTGATGGAAAGCTTACGGAATTACACAGACGTAAAGTTAGTGGTCTCGGCGCAACTTATGCATAGGTGATTTTGCCCACTTGCCTTATTTTAAACTAATTCCATTGCTCCAATCTCCCAAATTCTTAAGATACTTTGCTATTATGCCTTCTGTTCTGTTGATTGAGCATACGAAACTTCCCATTCAACTACGCTACCCTTTAAAGTGTACAGAAGTCAGTAATTTGGACAATTTTACACAAAATTAAGATAAAAATACCAATTTAAAAAGTCCAAAATAAACATTGTAAACATTCTCAGCACTAAACATTTCTTCTGTTCATTAATCATGTCCCCAGGCCTATCCTAGCTTACACTTGTCTTCATTTTGAATTTTTAATCACAAAAATAGAAGATTTACTCTTTCTTGGATAATAAAATATAATTAAGAATGATTAGTCATGCTTTATGGTGTCCCAATAATTGAATCAGACCTAGCTTGATAAAAAAAATTTCAACACAGGCCATCTCCCACCGAGGTAGTGACCCAAAAGAGAAACACTTTCACGGTCATTTACTCTCTCTGTCTTGCCAGAGGTGTGTTGATGCTACAGTTCAGATGCCCCTCTAAACTACAGTGTCCCCAACCATCCTTCAGAGTGGAGGCACTGTACTTCCCACCTCCAGGGCTTAAGTCTGGTTAACTGCCACCTCCAGGGCTCAAGTCTGGTTAACTGATTTCCCTGAATCCTTATACACTTCAACAGCTCATCTCTCCCCCTCCCCCAAAAAAAAAAATTGCCTCCATTCACTCCTATAATGTTGACACATTATTTTTCCTAAAGATATGAAAAGGAGGTTGAGGGTGAGGTGTGCATTTAAAAATGCTGTGCTATTATGTGAAGGTTTGGGGTTAGTGAATGGATGCATGTACGATGGGAGAGGAAAGACTGGTGAAATTATTTAAAAAGGGTGGTAAGGTAGAAAAGTTAGCATATGAAGTGTTCCACACTGTAAGAATTATATGAAGCAAGCATTTGAGAATTAGGAAACAGTTTTGGAAAGAAATTAAAATGAGAGAACCTGGAGAGTAAGTAGACTAGTTACGAATGAAATATGATTGCAGAGAAAAGGGGATACGTGGCCCAAGTTTTTTGTTTTGCTCAAAGCATACAAGGAAGCATTTATAGATTTGGAAGACCCTTGTAGGTTTAGTCCTTTTTTATTATAATAATAATAGATTTTGAAAAGGGATGTGATAGGGTGGATAGAAGATTTGGTAGATTTTAAAGATGTATAGACTAGGTGGTAGCTTTATTTTATCAACACATTGGCCGTTTCCCACCAAGGCAGGGTGGCCCGAAAAAGAAAATTTTTCATCTTTCACTCCATCACTGTCTTGCCAGAGGCGTGCTTAAACTACAGTTATAAAACTGCAACATTAACACCCCTCCTTCAGAGTGCAGACACTGTACTTCCAATCTCCAGTACTAAAGTCCGGCTTGCCGGTTTACCTGAATGCCTTCATAAATGTTACCTTGCTCACACTCCAACACCACGTCAAGTCCTAAAAACCATTTGTCTCCATTCTTTTTTTTTCTCTCTCTCAACAAGTCGGCCGTCTCCCACCGAGGCAGGGTGACCCAAAAAGAAAGAAAAATCCCCAAAAAGAAAATACTTTCATCATTCAACACTTTCACCACACTCATACATAATCACTGTCTTTGCAGAGGCGCTCAGATACTACACCTGAGAATAGTCCCTCCCAGCTGTCACTATCCCAGACCCCTCCTTTAAAGTGCAGGCATTGTACTTCCCATTTCCAGGACTCAAGTCCAACTACATCACTTAACTGGTTTCCCTGAATCCCTTCACAAAATGTTACCCTGCTCACACTCCAACAGCTCGTCAGGTCTCAAAAACCATTCATCTCCATTCACTCCTATCAAATACGCTCACACATGCTTGCTGGAAGTCCAAGCCCCTTGCACACAAAACCACCTTTACTCTCTCCCAACCTTTCCTAAGCCAACCCCTACCCTACCTTCCCTCCACTACAGATTTATACACTCTAGAAGTCATTCTATTTTGTTCCATCCTCTCTACATGTCCGAACCACCTCAACAACTCCTCAGCCCTCAGGATAATAGTTTTGGTAATCCCGCACCTCCTAATTTCCAAACTACGAATTCTCTGCATTATATTCACACCACACATTGCCCTCAGACATGACATCTCCACTGCCTCCAGCCTTCTCCTTGTTGCAACATTCACAACCCATGCCTCAAACCCATACAAGTGTTGGTATAACTATACTCTCATACATTCCCCTCTTTGCTTTCATGGATAAAGTTCTTTGTCTCCACAAACTTCTCGGTGCACCATTCACCTTTTTTCCCTTGTCAATTCTATGATTTACCTCATCTTTCATAGACCCATCCACTGACACGTCCACTCCCAAATATCTGAATAAATTCACCTCCTCCATACTCTCGCCCTCCAATCTGATATCCAATCTTTCATCACCTAATTTTTTGTTATCCTCATCACCTTACTCTTTCCTATATTCACTTTTAATTTTCTTTTACATACCCTACCAAACTCATCCACCAACCTCTGCAACTTCTCTTCAGAATCTCCCAAAAGTACAGTGTCATCAGCAAAGAGCAACTGTGACAACTCCCACTTTGTGTTAGATTCTTTATCTTTTAACCTCACACTTCTTGCCAACACCTGCACATTCACTTCTCTTACAACCCCATCTATAAATATATTGAACAACCACGGTGACATCACACATCCCTGTCTAAGGCCTACTTTTACTGGGAAATAATCTCCCTCTTTCCTCGCTATCCTCGTAAAAACTCTTCACTGCTTTCAGCAACATCGCCTCCCTATCCACCCTGTCATACGCCTTTACCAAATCCATAAATGCCACAAAAACCTCTTTACCCTTCTCTAAATACTGTTCACCTATGTTTCACTGCAAACACTTGGTCTACACACCCCCTACCCCTCCTAAAGCCTCCTTGTTCATCTGCTATCCTACTCTCCATCTTACTCTTAATTCTTTCAATAATAACTCTTCCACACACTTTACCAGGTATACTCAACAGACTTCTTCTTTCTTCCAACACGTCGGCCGTTTCCCACCGAAGCGGGGTGGCCTAAAATGAAAAACGAAAGTTTCTCATTTTACATTTAGTAATATATACAGGAGAAGGGGTTATCAGCCCCTTGCTCCCACTCAACAGACTTATTCCCCTATAATTTTTGTGCACACTTTTGTCCCCTTTGCCTTTATACAAAGGAACTATGCATGCTCTCTGCCAATCCCTAGGTACCTTACCCTCTTCCATACATTTATTAAATAATAGCACCAACCACTCCAAAACTATATCCCCACCTGCTTTTAACATTTCTATGTTTATCCAATCAATCCCAGCTGCCTTACCCCCTTTCATGCTACCCACTGCCTCAACAAACTTTCCCCACACTTGCAACTGGTTCTTCCTCACTCCTACAAGATGTTATTCCTCCTCGCCCTATACACGAAATCACAGCTTTCCTATCTTCATCAACGTTTAACAGTTCTTCAAAATATTCCCTCCATCTTCCCGATACCTCTAACTCCATTTAATAACTCTCCTCTCCTATTTTTAACTGTCAAATCCATTTGTTCCCTAGGCTTCCTCAACTTATTAATCTCACTCCAAAACTTTTTCTTATTTTCAACAAAATTTGTTGATAACATCTCACCAACTCTCTCATTTGCTCTCTTTTTACATTGCTTCACCACTCTCTTAACCTCTCTTTTTCTCTCCATATACTCTTCCCTCCTTGCATCACTTCTACTTTGTAAAAACCTCTCATATGCCAACTTTTTCTCCCTTACTACTCTTTACATCATCATTCCACCAATCGCTCTTCTTCCCTCCCGCACCCACTTTCCTGTAACCACAAACGTCTGCTGAACACACTAACACTACATTCTTAAATCTAACCTATACATCTTCGACCCCATTGCCTATACTCTCACTAGCCCATCTATCCTCCAATAGTTGTTTATACCTTACCCTAACTGCCTCCTCTTTTAGTTTATAAACCTTCACCTCTTACTTGCTGCTTCTATTTTCCTTGTATCCCATCTACCTTTTACTCTCACTGTAGCTACAACTAAAAAGTGATCTGATATATCTGTGGCCCCTCTATAAACGTGTACATCCTGAAGTCTACTCAACAGTCTTTTATCTACCAATACATAGTTCAACGAACTAATGTCATTACGCCCTACATCACATCTTGTATACCTATTTATCCTCTTTTTCTTAAAAATATGTATTACCTATAACTAAACCCCTTTTTATACAAAGTTCAATCAAAGGGCTCCCATTATCATTTATACCTGGCACCCCCAAACTTACCTACCACACCCTCTCTAAATGTTTCTCCTACTTTAGCATTTAGGTCCCCTACCACAATTACTCTCACTTGGTTCAAAAGTTCCTGTACATTCGCTTAATATCTCCCAAAATTCATTCTCATTCTCTCTCTCTCTCTCTCTCTCTCTCTCTCTCTCTCTCTCTCTCTCTCTCTCTCTCTCTCCTCCACTCCTATCCTATCCTATCCAGGTGCATACACGCTTATTATTACCCACTTTTCGCATCCGACCCTTATTTTAATCCACGTAATCCTTGAATTTATACATTTATATTCCCTCTTCTCCTTCCATAACTGATCCTTCAACATTATTGCTACCCCTTCCTTAGCTCTAACTCTCTGATACTCCTGACTTAATCCCATTTAAGATTTATTTCTCCCCACTGAAACTCACCTATCCCCTTCAACTTTGTTTAGCTTAGGGCCAGGACATCCAACTTCTTTTCATTCATAACATCAGCAATCATCACTTTATCATCCACTTTAATGCTCTAAAAATCAGAAAGTGACAAATTGAGATTAGGGTATGTAGAATATTCATATTTTCCAGTAAAAGCGAAACTTAGTCGGCACTGTAATATCACATTGGTTGTGTTATATATTTTTAGATTGGGTGCAAATGAAGAGATTGCCAATGCATAGAAGTTCAGGTTTAAAAAATAATAAATCTGATATAAAGTAGGAATTATAATTGCTCTTCTGATGACAATGGTGCAAAGGTTGGTGTGGAGGAGTTTTAAAAAAGCAAGTGAAGGTGAACATACAAAAGAGGAATGATTATCAGGGCAACAAGTAGGTATGAAGACAGAATGAATTACATCTTTATACCCAAGTCTAGGTAATAAAGTAGAATGTACAGTACCAAAGCAGGATAATGCCAATATTTTATATGGACAAATCATGGTCTTTAAATATTGCAGTGAAGTGGCGGCCGGGGGCAGAGGAGATGTTTGGATTTTTTTGGTGAGAATTATGCAAGGAATAAGAAGTGTAGAAATTAGAAGACAATGTATTGATATAAAGTATAATTGAGAGAGGGAGGGAAGGAGGGGTTTAGATGGTTTGGTCATTTGGAAATAATGGAACAGGATGTGTTGACTAGGAAGCTGTGCAAATCTTGGTTAGGTGGATGCCCAGGAAAAAGGTTGGAAGAGAGTTAATGTAAGATGTTTTAAGTGATAGAGACTTGAGCATCTACCAGAAATATGGGATCATGTTAGATTGGAGTAAGTGGAGGCCAATAGTTTTTGATATTTGATAAGTTGGAGTCTTAATGAGGCAACATCTACAGTGAGCGTGTTAGATAGGCGCGAATGGAGACAAATTGTTTTTAGGACTTGACGTGCTGTTGGAGTGTAAGCAAGATAACATTTATGAAGGGATTCAGGGAAACCGGCAGGCCGGACTTGATTCCTGGAAATGGGAAGTACAGTGCCGGCACTTTGAAGGAGGAGCGTTAATGTTGCAGTTTTATAACTGTAGTGTAATAAGCATGCCTCTGGCAAGACAGTGATGGAGTAAATGATGATGAAAGTTTTTCTTTCTAGGGCCACCCTGCCTTGGGAAATGGCCGATGTGTTAATATAAAAAAAAATATATATATATCTACAGTGGAATTCAGGGAAACCTGTGAACTGATTAGAATTCCAGAGATGACCAGTACAATGCCAGCACTTGGAATGATGGTTGCAAATGTTGGGGTTCAATGGTGTATTGGATTTGTGATGTCTGCTTTTCTGGAAAGACATGGAGAGACATCTAAGGGAATGAGTGATGGTGAATGTATTTCCTTTAGTGGGTCATCCAGCCTTGATGAGAAATGGCTGATGTTAAGAAAAGAAAAAAAATATCATACTGGTGTTAGAATAAATAGAGGTATAGAAAATACAAAAGATGTTTGTTCCATGCTGTACTTTAAAAAAGAATTTTGATAGGCTTCTTTTTTTTTTTTTTTTTTTTTTTTTTAATATACCAAAGTAGAAATGTGCAGTGGCCAAATCTTTTTTTGTGCTTCACACCAAATATAATTCATGAATTCATTTGCTGTTAGAGTGCACAAGAAGACCGCGAGCTATTGCAAATGAAGCAGGAAGAGCTAGAACAACAACTTGCTACAACGAAGGAAGCTGAAGAACGTTACCATCGGGAGTCACAACTAATAAGAGACAGGTGAGATTAGAAAATGTAGACATTGTATTAAGTTACCAATATGTGAGATATACTCTTAACATTATCCCACATTTACAGACACGTCCTTAAATTTCTTAATAGTACAGCACTTATGAAAAAATACTTGTTGGATTTCATATAATTCAATTATGCTAATAATGCCTTTTAAAATCTTGGTTTTATTATTTTATCGAGTATTTTGTAAAAATTCAGGATGAAGCTTTTAGAGTCTATGGTTGAGGCTGCTAATAATGAAAAGAAGGCAGCTGAGAACCAATTAGCAGAAGCCCTAGAGTCTACTAAAGCCACAGAGATTGAAACTACAAGATTGCAGACTGCCTTGGATACTGCAAAAGAAAAGGTTTGTAAAGCATTTCCATTAGTGGCACACTATTCTTGAAGTATTGCACAAAAATTATAATTTAATCATTGCACTTTATTCTATCTTCTTTCAACAAACTGGCCGTATCCCACCGAGGCAGGGTGGCCCAAAAGTTCAAACGAAAGTTTCTCCTTGTAAATTTAGTAATATATACAGGAGAAGGGGTTACTAGCCCCTTGCTCCCAGCATTTTAGTTGCATCTTACGACACGCATGGGTTACGGAGGAAGAATTCTGTTCCACTTCCACATGGAGATAAGTGGAAATAAATTAAGAACAAGACCTAGTAAGAAGATAGAAGAAAACCCAGAGGGATGTGTGTGTATATATGCTTGTAAATTTATATGTAGTGTGATCTAAGTGTAAGGATAAGTAGCAAAAGACATACCTGAAATCTTGCATGTATATGAGACAGAAAAAAAAGATACCAGCAATCCTACCATCATGTAAAACAGTTACAGGTTTCCGTTTTACACTCTGCAGAATGGTAGTACCTCCCTGGGTGGTTGCTATCTACCAACCTACTACCTTTATTCTATATCAGATGTAAATAAACTTCTTTCCCATCCCATTCCTTATTGAAATATTGCTGACATACTATACTTTTCTATTTTCAGATAACAGAATTAGAGGCAGCTGTTATATCTGGAGAGAAGAGTAAACTGCCTGATGTACTGGAGAGAGTAAGGCAAGAGAAAGACACAATAGAAAAGGAAAATGGTTCACTTCAACAGAAAGCCAATGCAATGGCATGTGAGAATGAAAGACTCAAAGATCAAATTTCTACACTACAGGATGAACTAATGGTAAG
Source organism: Cherax destructor (assembly GCA_009830355.1). Classification (NCBI taxonomy): domain Eukaryota; kingdom Metazoa; phylum Arthropoda; class Malacostraca; order Decapoda; family Parastacidae; genus Cherax; species Cherax destructor. The sequence continues at coordinate 1,041,177 of WNWK01000013.1, forward strand.
TAATGCAAAACAGCTTGTAGATATACCATTTTGTTGCTTTTAAGGCTTGTAGCTAGATTGTATATGCAAGGGCAAATGTGATCCCAAATTGGAAGAGAAATGCTAAATAAAATATGGAATTAAATTAATGATTGAAAAGCTGGGTTATTTGTGAAGGGTTTTTTGAAAATATCTAAAAACTTGTGACTGATCTGTATATACAGTATGTAACAGTAATATGCCTGGAATTAGAAGGAAGTGGTTGGAAAATTCCAGTCTGTAAAATTTCAGATGGGGGCAAGAGAAACCTTAATCAGGATTAAATAACCCATGTTTAAGGGTTAATATTAACAGTTAAGGTAGTTATGCAGGACTTATTCAGTTATGCTTCAAGAAGCTGCAAGAAATGGGTAAACAGGAACAGACTGAAGCCATAAAATGTACTGCACTGTAATGAAATTTGACACATGAAGAAACTGTTGCATTTTAGAACCCTTTGCTTTAATTCCATCTGTTATTAATTCTTTCACTGCCTTCCATGCAGATATAAGTTATTGACGCCAGTGTCACTCGCGCAGATCTAGGTCTTGACCACATTGCCCTTAAATAAATACGAAATAAATAAATATATATATTAGAGACGGCCAGTGCATTAAAAAAATACACGTGTATTTTTTTATCACTGGCCGTCTCCCATCGAGATAGGGTGACGAGAAAAAAATACTTTCACCATCATTCACTCTATCACTGTCTTATCAGAGGCTTGTGCATACTGCAGTTCAGATGCTTCCCTCCAAAATTGCAAATATCCCCACCCCACTGTACTGCCCATCTCCAGGCTAACCAGTTTTCCCTGAATTCCTTCACAAAATGAAAAACTGGAGCTGGAGTTGAATGTGAATGTGGTGCTTCAGACATGTTAATAAAACGGACAAATCTTGCAAAACATACATAAATTTTGTATACAAGGATAGGGTAATAAGAGTAAATGTAGAGAATTGGTTTACCTATTACTGTATACAAGGAAAGTTGTATGAATTATCGATGTTGCAGGTGTAGACAGTGCAGATTTTGGAAAAATCTTATATTTTAAATATGCCAGTATACGAATGTATAATAGAGGGGAGTGTATTCATTAATTAGGTAAAGCCTTTGATAGTTACTCTTAGTGTTTTAAATTTAAGCTTATTAATATGCTGCTATATTAATAAGCATTCTCTACAATCCAGTGAAAAACAAATGTACTTATATTTAACAATTTGCTACAGGTAGCCCGAAACAATGCCCGGAGTCAACTGGAAGATGCTGACTGGAAAAAGGCTCAGCTAGAAGCAGAACGGCACCATCTACAGGAAGAGGTGGAAGTTTTAAAAGCCACAGTTGAAGATCTTAAACTGGCATGTCAGCATCATCTTGAAGATAAGAGAGACCTTAAAGCCAGCTTATCTGAAGCCCAGAAAAAATTAAATGAGGCCAATGAAAAGTTGTCTGAAAAAGATCGTTGCATCAGCGAGGAGAAGGCACATTTTAATAAACAGGTGTGAGCAAATTATTGCTTTTAAATTTGAGGAATTATCTCGAGGCAATTGAAAATTTTGAGGTTTCCTTTTGAAAAGTGTTGTACACTAAAAGATGAATATAAAAAATGACTTTATACCTCATTGCATGGTGTAATAATCACAGTGAGGTATTAGTATGAAGTGTAGATTATTTTCAAAAATTAATTAATCATAAGATTGCACTTACCATTCCTAGTAAATTTTGAGAGGATGTCACAAACATTGATGAACTAGTTTATTATAGTATCATAAGGTCTTTTACATACACCACTAAAACTAATCTCTTGACCTATCTTTCAAACATTTTCTTGTAATGCTGCCTTTCTTTTGGAAGAGAAGAGACTTCATTCTGAACTATAAATTTAATATTTTTTTTTTTTAATGAAAGGTGGAAGAATGGGAGCAGTTCCAAAGTGATTTGTTGATGACAGTTCGTGTTGCAAATGACTTCAAGACAGAAGCGCAACATGATCTGGAACGCTTGACTCAAGAAAATGTCATGCTCAGAGATAGACTTAAGCAGCTAGGCCAGGACCTTGAAAAGGCCAAGGGTAGGTTTTTTGTATTCTTTTTTTTTTTTTTTTTTTTGTAATGAATTTGACTTGGTTTTTATTAATAGTGCTGCAATAGCTGATGCTGAAAAGAATATTGCTCAATTTGTTCATATCACCCTTGGTTACATTTGACTTAGGTGATATTAAATGTTATCTAAAGTACCAAGGTGAGATTTGCCTGTGCTTCTGAGCTGCTTCTTATTTTTTACACTGCTATTGTTGCTCATGCTTAATGATAAATATGAATCTTAAGCATCTAAGTTTGTGATGAAACAAAATAGTTGAAGACAGTTTTGTGAGCTGTTAATTAAGATTTTAGGGAGGGGAGGGGCTAACTTGCATTTGTGATAGGTAGAGGCAGATCACCATGTCACTGCACATACCTGTACACTTAACCCATCTCAAAGGTGGAGACAGTGAAGCTGATGTTACTCAAAATTCCATGCAGTTGCATTTTATAATTTTTTTCTAATATAATTTATTTTAGGTCTTACTTCAAAAACCTTAGAATTGTTGACTATGTCCTCCCTACCCCATTGTTTTTATTAACCATATCAGCTCTCATAGCTGTCCTTGATATTTCTTGGGAATATACGTATTGCATTGTTGTGATTTCCACGTCGTCCATTTGTTTGTGGTTATTGAAACTCTTAATATTGGTGGGAGAGCCTGTTGATGGCAATGTAGGAAGAGGAAATTAGCTACTGAGAGCACATTCACATACTAGACTCGGGAAATTGTAACATGATTGCAAAGAAATAACAGAATGGGTGGTGCTTGAACCTATGGCTAGAACATGCCACAACATGCTGGTGTGAGATAAGTCTGTAATAATCTGCATTTGTGGTCACAGTGGAGCCCATGCATGCCTCCCTTTGGTGTATAGAAATATACCTAATTGAATGAATCCTTTTAAGCCAATATGGTCCAGTGGATATAGCAAGCGAGATTTAGGATGTGTTTGCCATGGGTTCAAGCCCCATCTGTTCTGTGATTTACCTTCACGTAGAATGGGCTCAAGAAAAATAAAGGGAAAAGTTGTTTGATTTAAAATAGGAGTGATGATCATTAGCAAAATTCAACTTGTAGAGTAAAAACAAAAGGGTAAGTAAAATGTGAAGATTGACACAGGATAGAGCTGGAGTAACGGATAGTAAGGTAATTAAAAGACAGCTACTAAAACACATTTTTGCTTAAATGAGGGTTATGGTTAGTGTATAAATGAAAGGAGTGAGGGAGTTGTGTTCTCTTGGTAAATTAATGAAGAGGTGAGCATAAAATCTTTAAGGGTTGTAGGGTGCCAGGTGGATGGGAGGAGATAATGTTTGACTAAAGGAAGTGAATGTTGGATCAAGTTTCTGGGATCAAAGCAGTGAAACAGTGTTAAGGCACCCCATTCCCTTTGAAGGAAACTTTGGTCTCAAAGTTGGTGGTAAGATGAAGTCATTGGCAAAGTAAGAAATCTAAATAGTATCATGCCAATAGATTCAGTGAAACAAAGGGTGATATCAAAAAGACCTAGAAAACTCTCACTGCAGAGTTCATGCAAAATTGCTATAGACTAAAAAAAAATTTTACTAACAAAATCTGATAATTGAAGATCCTGTAATGTGGTGAAAGGGTAAAGTTACATTGTTGCTACCCTTATTTCATGCGACACTTCATACATAATTAGGTTATTTGGCTCTTCCCTGAGGGGTGGACTTAATTAGCATTGTTATTCATCCTAGATAGTTGTATTACTGGAATTTCAATAAAATGAAACCCATTTACTGAATGGGTTATTAAATGGAACTGGTTTGAAAGGATCTTAATGAAAATTTGAGTTGATCAGTGCTTTTTATAAAGATATTGCCTTGGGGTAAGCAGGAATATACTGGGAAGGGATAGGAGGAGCACATTTACTGAAATGTGAATTTTATTGACAAATGGTTGAAGTGACTGTCTTGTATATGGGGAAAATGGTTAAAGAAAAGAGGAACTAAAGTTTTTCTTCTTTTTAAATTTAGTAATATTTCTAAAATCTGTAATTACATTTTCACATTAAAAATGACAGGTTTTAAAAGATTGTGTGCCACAGAACATAGTCTCAGTAAGTTCACTTTGTATTGCTTTTGTACTTTTGGAACTGTAGAAGACAAAGCTGAACAGTATGTATAATTTTTTATAGAAATTGTGTATATGCTACCCTGCTTTCATAGTAAGAATTAGGAATACAATTGTAGTTGGATAGATTATTGTAGAGAAAATAATCAATTTGTTGCTTTGGTTTGAGTACATTACCTAGTGTCTCATGTCACACAGCTGTGAAAGTGTGCAGCCCTGTGAATATTAGCAGTAATACTACCTTGAACAATGGCAGCAGTGATCGTCGTACCGTACGCGCTGTACCTACATCCCTGCCTAATGGTGATCCTAGCATCCTTGCTGATCGCCGTAACCCTCGCCCCCTGGCACGAGGTGATTCCAGAGTTAAATCCCTTATTGGTGAGCATTTATCCTCTGCTTGAAAGTTCCTTGGTATAGTACTTTTTACATTTTTTTAATTTGCAGTTCTGTGATGCATCCACACTTAGGTTTCATTTATTGTTATCTTTAAGTTACAAATAATCTTAATGTGTATATTTTCAGTTGATTCTGTTTAAACTATTCCATTGATAATGTGTACTGCCATAAATGTGAATGGGTGCATAGTTTAGAATGAAAACATTTGTCACATCTTGGCAAAAGTTCTGGAAATCTGAAGAGATAATAGATGACTTGTAAGGAATACACTATTTACAGTATTTACCCAGAGGTGAGGAAGGTAAGAGATAATTACCCATAGCCTGAGTCTTTCAGACAACGTTCTGGTTATCAGAAGAGGTAATGTACAGTTCAGGCTTTTCAGAAAATTGGTGGAACCAGCGAGCAGGTATAAACCAGAAATGTCACTTATCAATATTCTAAGAGGCTCACCCTCTGGTGATCTTTTTTGGTATGGTACTTGATGACTAAAGCTTTCTGGATACTCTTGTGATAAAGAAATGACACTGAATTGATCAAAGAAGCAGGAATTTTAAAGATTGTAATATGCTTGCTTATGTAGAGATGTCAGAAATTAGCTTTGTTAGAGGGAGAGGCAACCGTAATATGTATCATAAGTTTTATTTATAAGCATTTAAAAATTTAGTTGAATTGAAATGGAGGGGGTGGGGGGAGGCTTGCCAGAAGTAGATGCATTTTTAAGGTTGAGATAATATATTAAATTTTCAAGTAGCTGACATAGCTTATGTTAAGAGTTACATTATGTAATACTTCCACGTATTTCTTTTTTTATTTATTATAATAGGCTTGGCTGTAAGCACTTACAGCAATTTGCTTAAACATTTGCTAACCTAATCTGCAAAGTGCCTCTTAGCATGGCCTTTACATATCCAAGTCATAAAGTAATATTCATTAGTTTGGTGGTTGTTAAAATAAATGCAATAGTTTTCTTGAAATAGTATTTTTTCCCTTGATAAAACTTCATATCTGTTATTTACATTGTGTTAATGTAGCTTGCATTTTGAACAGAATCTATAGAAAGTGCTACTAGACAGACACGCGCTGGCTCCCGAAGCTCTTCCACATCAAGTTTATGTAGTACAAGCAGTGAAAGCAACATTAATAATAATAAAACTCCTATTCTGAAGCGAGCTGATACAGAGGTATGTGGCATATACTTTTTGTAGAAGTCTTATTTTATTATGCACTATTAAACTTTGTATTTTATTTGTCATGTTCTTTTAAGAACTTCTCCATCATTAGGGGGTGACCTATAAAAGTGGCCTCAAATATTTCATCTGCTATAAAATGTTTGTTTTTTGAAGGAATGTAATGAAAGGAGCACTGCAGTTGGTGTACTGGCCTTTGCTAGGCAGGTTCTTCTCAAACCCAACCCTTCTTATATATTTGTCCAACCTCTTGTTTTGTTTTTTCACTACCTAAAGCATTAGCTTGGCAGATTCTCATCTACAATTCTTGCTCAACCAGTTTTCCTCCAGTTTTGGGTGACATTCCCCCATTCACTGTCATTTGTTCAGTCGCTGTCTTGCCAGAAGCGTGCTGCCGTCCTATTTTTTTTTTTTTTTTTTTTTTTCTCTCGACAAGTCGGCCGTCTCCCACCGAGGCAGGGTGACCCAAAAAGAAAGAAAATCCCCAAAAAGAAAAAACTTTCATCATCATTCAACACTTTCACCACACTCATACATAATCACTGTCTTTGCAGAGGAGCTCAGATACGACAGCTGAGAAAAGTCCCTCCCAGCTGTCACTATCTCAGACCCCTCCTTTAAAGTGCAAGCATTGTACTTCCCATTTCCAGGACTCAAGTCCAACTAAATCAATTAACTGGTTTCCTGAATCCCTTCACACAATGTTACCCTGCTCACACTCCAACAGATCGTCATGTCCCAAAAACCATTCGTCTCCATTCACTCCTATCTAACACGCTCACACATGCTTGCTGGAAGTCCAAGCCCTCGCCCACAAAACCTCCTTTACCCCTTCCCTCCAACCTTTTCTAGGACGACCCCTACCCCGCCTTCCTTCCCCTACAGATTTATACGCTCTCCAAGTCATTCTACTTTGATCCATTCTCTCTAAATGACCAAACCACCTCAACAACCCCTCTTCAGCCCTCTGACAAATACTTTTAGTAACTCCACACCTTCTCCTAATTTCCACATTCGAATTTTCTGCATAATATTTACACCACACATTGCCCTTAGACAGGACATCTCCACTGCCTCCAGCCTCCTCCTCGTTGCAGCATTTGCAACCCATGCTTCACACCCATATAAGAGTGTTGGTACCACTATACTTTCGTACATTCCCTTCTTTGCCTCCATGGATAACGTTTTTTGTCTCCACAGATACCTCAATGCACCACTCGCCTTTTTTCCTTCATCAATTCTATGGTTAACCTCATCCTTCATAAACCCATCCGCTGACACGTCAACTCCCAAATATCTGAAAACATTTACTTCTTCCATAATCCCTCTCTCCAATGTGATATCCAATTTTTCTTTATTTAAATCGTTTGATACCCTCATCACCTTACTCTTATCTATGTTCACTTTTAACTTTCTACCTTTACACACACTCCCAAACTCGTCCACTAACCTTTGCAACTTTTCTTTAGAATCTCCCATAAGCCGTCCTATATCCTTTCTAAACTGAATTTGTCCTACCCTGATCCAGCATTCAGAGTTTTTTTCATGGTTAGATATGGCTAGTGCCCAATTTCTTGTTCAAACCTGTCTTCCACTTGTCTACTTAAATCATACCTCCTCTCATTTTACATCTTTCACAAATATAGGTTCAGGGTTCCATCTTTGTGTATGATTCCTTAATACAGTGGATTAATTTTGTCATCCTTCTCTGTTTTCCAGTGCATTTTTATATTCATTCTCTAGTATGGAGATCTTTATTGAGCTGCATAATCTGAGCGAACCCATACTAATTATGTATAGAGTTGTAGAATAACCTTTGAACTTGTTAATTACACCTCTTGATATTAATCTGTTACCTTTATTACACTTGCTTAGGCATTCCTATCTTGGATTCAGATTTCTGCTTACACTGACTGTCCATATTTAACTGTAAATGGGCCAATTTTTTTCTGACTTGTTCTGCAAACCGAAAGAATCTTTTTGGATTTGCCTTAGATTCCATTGCTACTTTATTTTCATAATAAACTATTTGCTTTTATAATTTTTTCTCTTGATATATTAGAGTAGTATAGCGGTAACAACACTTAATGGCTGTGAAGCATGGGTTGTGAATGCTGCAGCGAGGAGGAGGCTGGTGGTGATGTCATGTCAGTGTGTGGTGTAAATGTTATGCAGAGAATTCATAGTGTGGAAATTAGGAGGTGTGGAGTTACTAAAAGTATTATTCAGAGGGCTGAAGAGGGGTTGTTGAGGTGGTTTGGTCATTTAGAGAGGATGGAGCAAAATAGGATGACTTGGAGAGTGTATAAATCTGTAGTGGACGGGAGGAGGGGGTAAGGGTTGTCCTAGGAAAGGATGGAGGGAGGGGGTAAAAGAGGTTTTGTGTGCAAGGGGCTTGGACATGCAACATGCATGTGTGAGCATGTTAGACAGGATTGAATGGAGACGAATGGTTTTTGGGACCTGACGAGCTGTTGGAGTGTGAGCAGGGTAATATTTTGTGAAGGGATTCAGGGAAACCAGTTAGCTGGACTTGAGTCCAGGAGGTGGGAAGTACAATGCCTGCACTTTAAAGGAGGGGTTTGGAATATTGGCTGTTTGAAGTGACATCTAAACTCTTGTATCTGAGCACCTCTGCAAAGATTGATTATGTATGAACGATGATGAAAGTTTTTTCTTTGTGTTTTTCTTCCTTTTTGGGTCACTCTGCTTCGGTGGGAAGTGGCAGATGTGTTAAAACAAACACAACAAAATTTTGCCTCTGCTTAATAAATTCAGAAAGTAAACCATGCTTCATTGAAAGGCCTAACAGTTTAGTGGTTGAAATAAAGGTTGTTCTCTGAGGGGGGAAAATGAGGCATAATCATAACCTTGATAGTGGGCAAATCACAGTATTATAATAAGTAATAGCAGATGCAATTAAACATCCCCTCCAAAACACAATTAAATTTGCTTAACAAATTTACTGGCATACATTACAGTATTTGTAGGGGTGGACAATGAAAACATGGCATTATTTAGACTTTAGTAAGACCCTTGATAATTCCACTTCAGAAAATCAATAAATTAAGTGGCAGTTTGAGAATTTTTTTTGGGACCGACCTAAGTTTTCTGATAGGTAACAGTTGACGTACATAAGAAGGAATCTTGGTGGTCGATGTTGGGTCCCTAGTTCACAATATACATAAGACATAGATAAGAGAATAAATAGGGAAAATTTAACTGCTGACAAAAAAAAAAAAGACGGAGTTTCATGACTTGAGTTAAGGTAATGTGATCCGAAAAGTGACATACAGTTTAATACAGATAATTAAAGCCCTAATTCTATCATATAAAAACATGTCGCTTTCACCAGAGCATCCCATATCCTAATCAGTATAACTTGATTACTAATGAAATGACAGTATGTATACTTAGGCATGTGTCTGACAAGAAATAAACTATTACAGCCTCTCCTCATTTGACAGAGTTATGTTCCTAAGACCACGTCAGTAAATGAATTCGTCGCTAAGCAAGGAGCATACTATAATGGTAGTGGGTTTGTGTCAACCATCTTTGATATTGTGTTAATATCACCTTTGCAGCATTTATAAAAAAAATTGGAATATTTTTAAATGTTTATACAGTAGTGTACTGTATATTGTAATAAACAGAATAGAGGAAATCAGCTCAAATATACATTACAGTACAGTGGACCTCCGAGTTACGAGCACCTCGGAAATCGTACAATTATGTAAGTGTAATATTCTAAGTGCTTTTGTAAGTGTATTTTTGGGAGTCTGAAAAGGACTAACCTACTTGACATTATTCCTTAAGGGAGAAAATTCGTTCGGTAATGGCACTTGAGCAGCCTTCTGGAATGAATTATGCTCGTAACTCGGGGGTCCACTGTATTTAGGTATGCATGCAGGTCAGAGAGCCCATCATAAGTCTGAGTCATCGGTAAACAAGTACAGTGGTACCTCGAGTTTCGTTCATAATTCATTCCAGAAGGCTGTTCGAGTGCCGTTACTGAACAAATTTGTTCCCATAAGGAATAGTGTAAATTAGATTAGTCTGTTTCAGACCTCCAAAAATACACTTTCAAAAGCACTTACAATAATACACTTGCATAATTGTTCAAGTTGGGAGCTGTACGAAACTTGGGGTTCCACTGTACTTCGCTAAGTGAGGAGAGGCTGTATTTCAAAGTTTATTTCCTCATTGTTCATCACTAATCACTCTTGGTGGCATTGTCTATATTAGCAGTGTCTGCATCACTATTTTGTGTGCAGGAACTTTTTTATGACAGTCAATCCATTTTCTAATTACATCTATATCAAGTTTGTAGTCTGAACTGATGGTGTGATACTGCAAGGATTGAGGAATAAAAATTGTTTCCTAACTAACCCTATTTTGATACTTCTGGTTCAAAATGTATTAAAATGAAATATAATGTTTATTAAATTTATTTTAAAAGCTCCTTAATTTTATTAATGTTGGGGGAAGTTTCTTATACAGTATATTCTCACCCCTCCCCAAATCTTAACTTACTGACCCTATATATATATATAATTTTTTTTTTTTTTTTTTTTTTTTTTTGTCACATTACCAGAAATTAGCCCATTTTAATCTGATATTACTAAATAGACAAATCAACTTGAGTGAACATAGTGAAATAAATCTGAATATCCTAGTTTGTATTTTAGTTTTGTATCGATAAATGTATTTCTTCAGACGGCAATCCGGGGTGGTTCATCACCATTGAAGGATGCAGGAAATACCCTCGGCTCATCAGTGTCCTCGCCTCTGAGAGCTATCCAGCGCAATTCCTTCACAGAGGGCATCACTCAATCCTCTCTTTCTCAGTCTACCTTCTCAAAGCCATCTCAAGGCTCTTCTAATCTCTCTGACAATGTAAAGATGTCTCAGTTAACTGATAAAAACTCTGGAAAAATTTCTACTCTTAGTTCTGGAGAAAATGTCTCTAAACCCATTTCTATCTTGAGCAACAAGATTGATCATTCCATGAGACGCAATAGTTATGGACAGGTAAGTAGTTATCATTTTAGTGTAAGGTGAAATAGATTTATAAATTTATTATTTACAAATGACTTTTTAAAAAAAATGGTCATCATATTGCCATTGTCTTCAATTTCAGATTAGTGCTGTTGTTGATAAGAAAGATCCCTTGGCTTCCCTAGCACAGAGTGGGGGTTCAAAGAGAAATGCTTTACTGAAGTGGTGTCAGAATAAGACTTTGGGCTACAACAATGTTGACATTACCAACTTTAGCTCCAGTTGGAATGATGGTCTTGCTCTTTGTGCCATCTTGGACACATACCTACCACATAAAATAAACTACAAGTATCTTTCACCTCAAAATAAGAGACAGAATTTTCAAGTTGCAATATCAGCTGCAGAATCAGTGGGAATACCTAATTTACTGGTAAGTAGCATACTATTCATAAAATTAAACTTAAGCTAAAAAAAAAATTGAATTTGCATAAAATTTCAGTTTTTGCAATCTTATCCAAATGAATTCAGGAAGTAGTCATTAACAGTATTTAGTTTTCATTATTGTATACATTAGTATAGGTATAAGTTTCAAGACTCTTAAGGCAAAAATTAGGGGGTTAGGGTTATCTTCTACAAGAGTAATGTATTTGAGGGTTTGAAATCCATATAAAAGTCCTCCCTTTTTTTTTCTTTTAACCCTTTTCTCTCTCCTCAAGAGTTCTATTTTTAACATTTAACTAATGCTGATTTTTTAATGCTTGCAGAATTAGAGCATAAAAAATTTAAAAACTACAAAATATCTGGAAAATTTAAGTGTTGAGGTGTGATTGATGGAAACCTAAGTCTTAGGTGCCAACAGAATAGAGCATTGCGAAAGCTTGTTTACATTATCGTATCCCATTAAAATCTATCCTTTTTACTAACTTTTGTGAAAGTTGTGCTTGTATATTATTTGGCATTTGTAAAGGGTGAACATTTTTTCTCCAAAGTTTTCGTATAGCTTGAATATCATGAGAAAATTTGAGGTCAGTTGGATATTACTATGCAGTCACCATATACAGTGGACCCCCGAGTTTCGTAAAAACTTCACTCCTGAAGTCTGCTCAAGTGCCATTACCGAACGAATTTACCCCCTTAAGAAAAAATGTCACGTAGGTTAGTCTATTTCAGACCCCCAAAAATACTTTTCCACAAGCACTTACAATATTATACTTACATAAATGTACGATTTCCGGGGTTTACGAAACTCTGGGGTCCACTGTATATATACAGTGGTACCTCGGTTAACGATGGTCCCCAAACTCGCACTTTTATGTAAGTTTATTTAGGTTTAGCGCTCCCCATGATTATAATAATAATATGTAAGTTTATTTTTTTAAATGCTTTTGTAAGTGTATTTTTGGGGATCTAAAAAGACTAGTCTATTTTACATTATTCCTTATGGGGATAAATTCGTTTGGTAATGGCACTTAAACAGCATTCTGGAACGAAAAAATATCGTTAACCGAGGTACCACTGTATATAAATTTTCTCTTGTTGATGTAAAAATTAATAATTTTGTACCAAAAGAACATTAGAAAACTTACTTAACCTTATTATAACAAGTGCAATTTAATTTAGCCTAATCCAACTAAATATATTTTAGACCAGTGCACAATAATTTAATAGTAAACAAACACAATGAAATACATTTTTTTCATTAGGTTCAGAATGATTTTTGTGAAATTATTTCATAAAAAAAAAATTATAAATTGGCCATCAAATTTAACTAATTATAGCATACAATGAAACTACATTGCAGAATCATATTAAGAGCTGAAGTAGAAAATATTTACTTGGAATGGATTATTATTAGTGCTTAAATTCTCAGATATTCTACTTTCAGTAGTTAGGATAGTTTTGTACATATGAAATACTGTTTATTACTTTGTTACTATTTTTTATATATATAAAATACTGTAATTGTTCCAAAGAATTAGCTTGAGAGGTTTTTCTAATTTTGTCACTATTCTTGCAGGATGTCAATGATATGATTACATCTGAACGTCCAAACTGGCAGACTGTTTATAACTATGTCACATCTATCTTCTGTCATTTTGAGACATGAGCTACTAAAGCCTTAAAAATTATGAACCATAATGCTTAACCATATTTTTGTGTGATTGCTAAAATGTGCTAGCATTAAAAGATATGAGACCTGGAGATTAATGCAGCCTTCTTCAAACATGACATTAAAACTGTTTTATTCAAGCTGGGAAAAAAGTGTTTATATATATATAAGCAACTATTGGCAGAAAGGTGGGCTAGTGCAAGTAGGAGTAGTGGGGGGGTTGAAGAGAGTTGGGATAGTTTTAAAAATGCAGTATTAGAATGTGGGGCAGAAGTTTGTGGCTATAGGAGGGTGGGTGCAGGAGGAAAGAGGAGTGAGTGGTGGAATGAAGAAGTAAAGGGTGTGATAAAAGAGAAAAAGGTAGCTTATGAGAGGTTTTTACAAAACAGAAGTGTTAATAGAAGAGCAGAGTATATGGAGAGTAAAAGAAAGGTGAAGAGAGTGGTGAGAGAGTGCAAAAGAAGAGCGGATGAAAGAATGGGAGAGGCTCTGTCAAGAAATTTTGCTGAAAACAAGAAAAATTTTTGGAGTGAGATAAACAAGGTAAGAAAGCCTAGGAACGAATGGATTTGTCAGTTAAAAACAGAGTAGGGAGTTAGTAGATGGGGAGCTGGAGGTATTGGGTAGATGGCGGGAATATTTTGAGGAACTTTTAAATGTCGATGAAAAAGGGAGGCGGTAATTTCATGTACTGGCCAGGAGGTACAACATCGTTTAGGAGTGAAGAAGAGCAGGATGTGAGTGTGGGGAGGTGCGTGAGGCATTACGTAGAATGAAAGGGGTAAAGCAGCTGGAATTGACGGAATCATGACAGAAATGTTAAAAGCAGGGGAATATAGTGCTGGAGTGGTTGGTATTTTGTTTAATAAATGTATGAAAGAGGGAAGGTACCTAGGGATTGGCAGAGAGCATGTATAGTTCCTTTATATAAAGGGAAGGGGGATAAAAGAGAGTGTAAAAATTATAGGGAATAAGTTTACTGAGTATACCAGGTAAAGTGTATGGCAGGGTTATTATTGAAAGAATTAGAGGTAAGACAGAGAGTAGGATTGCAGATGAGCAAGGAGGCTTTAGAGTGGGTAGGGATGTGTAGATCAAGTGTTTACAGTGAAGCATATATGTGAACAGTATTTAGATAAAGGTAGAGAAGTTTTTATTGCATTTATGGATTTAGAAAAGGCATATGATAGAGTGGATAGGGGAGCAATGTGGCAAATGTTGCAAGTGTATGGAATAGGTAGTAAGTTACTGAAGGCTGTAAAGAGTTTTTATGAGGATAGTGAGGCTCAGGTTAGGGTGTGTAGGAGAGAGGGAGATTACTTCCGGTAAAGTAGGTCTTAGACAGGGATGTGTAATGTCACCATGGTTGTTTAATATATTTATAGATGGGGTTGTAAAAAGTAAATGCTAGGGTGTTGGGGAGAGGGTGGGATTAAATTATGGAGAATTAAATGCAAAATGGGAGTTGACACAGTTACTTTTTTCTGATGATACTGTGCTTATGGGAGATTCTAAAGAAAAGTTGCAAAGGTTAGTGGCGAGTTTGGGAGAGTGTGTAAAGGTAGAAAGTTAAAAGTGAACATAGATAAGAGTAAGGTGATGAGGGTATCAAACGATTTAAATAAAGAAAATTGGATATCACATTGGAGAGAGATTATGGAAGAAGTAAATGTTTTCAGATATTTGGGAGTTGACGTGTCAGCGGATGGGTTTATGAAGGATGAGGTTAACCATAGAATTGATGAAGGAAAAAGGTGAGTGGTGCATTGAGGTATCTGTGGAGACAAAAAACGTTATCCATGGAGACAAAGAAGGGAATGTACGAAAGTATAGTGGTACCAACACTCTTATATGGGTGTGAAGCATGGGTTGCAAATGCTGCAGCGGGAGGAGGCTGGAGGCAGTGGAGATGTCCTGTCTAAGGGCAATGTGTGGTGTAAATATTATGCAGAAAATTGGAATGTGGAAATTAGGAGAAGGTGTGGAGTTACTAAAAGTATTTGTCAGAGGGCTGAAGAGGGTTGTTGAGGTGGTTTGGTCATTTAGAAGAATGGATCAAAGTAGAATGACTTGGAGAGCGTATAAATCTGTAGGGGAAGGAAGGAGCGGGGTAGGGTCGTCCTAGAAAAGGTTGGAGGAAGGGTAAAGGAGGTTTTGTGGGCGAGGGCTTGGACTTCCAGCAAGCATGTGTGGCGTGTTAGATAGGAGTGAATGGAGACAAATGGTTTTTGGGACATGACGATCTGTTGGAGTGTGAGCAGGGTAACATTTTGTGAAGGGATTCAGGGAAACCAGTTAATTGATTTAGTTGGACTTGAGTCCTGGAAATGGGAAGTACAATGCCTGCACTTTAAAGGAGGGGTCTGAGATAGTGACAGCTGGGAGGGACTTTTCTCAGCTGTCGTATCTGAGCTCCTCTGCAAAGACAGTGATTATGTATGAGTGTGGTGAAAGTGTTGAATGATGATGAAAGTATTTTCTTTTTGGGGATTTTCTTTCTTTTTGGGTCACCCTGCCTCGGTGGAGACGGCCGACTTGTTTAAAAAAAAAAAAAAAAAAAAAAAATATATATATATATTATACATACACAGTATGTGTTTGGCTTAACCAATTGAACATTTTTCTTCTGCAGTGGTAAAAGTGCCTTCTGTCGTACTTTTTAATTTGTTACACATAGTTTACCTTAATTATTCATAATCTTTAAAAGTAGTTTCATACTGCAACTAAAGGTTGAAACTTAATGCACTTTTCTTTTAGAATTGGTTTTGTTTATATTTAAAGAAGGAATCTGTCTAGTCTGAATTTTTAGTTTGCAGAAAAGACAAGTAAAATCTTGTTAATCTGGCTGTGTATAAAGTTCTCAGTATAAGAAATTTATATATTTTATGCTGTATTCAGTACAAAAAATATTACTGCAGCATTTATTGAATGACAGAATTTCATCATTCCAAGTTGACAACCAAACTTTTTAATTGATGTTTTTAGGAATTATAAAGTTCTGTTATTAACCTTCAATGGTAATGCAGAATAGTTACTGTTATAATAAGCTGTGATAACTTTTCTTTAAGCACATAGTGACTAATCCCCATGTATTTCATTTGCATCCATTTTGTATACGACAGCTTACATGTAAAGGAATGCTCTAGCTCTAGTTAGCTGGGTGCTAACTGAGCTGCGAGGATTACTGTGCCTGACTTCGTGTAAAAAGCAGTTTATGCTAATTTTCCTTGCATCCTCAATGTTTTCCTTCTTAATTTGAGGATTGTCAAAGCATAAACTTTTTGGCTTTATGAATATCCTTGGCATAAATTTCTTGCAGTCAATTTGTGCCTTGCCATGAAATTAAAAATTTAAGCAATGTAAACAATGAAACTAAAGTTTTCATGCTTAGATATATTATGTGCTTTGAGGCAGTGGATTTTTTTTTTTTTTTTTGTTGTTCAGGAGTCTGAAGACGAGCAAGATGTAGCGTTCCAGCAAAGTAAAGTATTAATTTCTTTACTTGCTAGCTTATGTTCCCATTAGAAAAAATACTGTACACCTTTCTATGCCAATCATCATCAGCTTGAATTTGTCAAATTCTATCACTAATGTACAAAGTTCTGTAACCACAGCCAAACTGACATATTACAGTGGCTATGTAAATATGCTTGTATATAGTATATGTTTAGTTTTAAGGGTGATTATATATGAAGTACTAGTGCAACATGCATGTATGCTTACAAGTTCCTATGGCACACATGGAAGCAGTATTATGATAAACATTGAAGCTTCTTGTGTTTCTCCTTTCCTTTTTTTTATCACAGCTACTAAAAAGTGATGTAAAAGTTTAGGAAATTAAATACCTCATTAAATTATGGTACTGTATATAAAACCAAGAAGTTGATGAATAAGATTTTGTAACACCTGGGTATCTATTGTTGATGCTTTGCCAACCAGTGGCTTTTTTCAATTCAAAACAAATGCTGATGGAGAGGTAATCTGAGGGGCCTATCTCCAGTATGTATTTTCTGTATTTAACTAGAAAAAAAAAATGGATGGCAAGAAGTTTCTAATGAAAGATGCCCCAGTGTTGCACATTTCAGTAATAATGTGTCCTTTTATTTTTGCAATACCCTTGAAAAGTCCCTTGACATGAAGGGCTCGTGATTTAAGGAATTAAGATTTCTGTCTCCTTCCTTGGATCAAATCTGATTGCCCCTATCCAATTCAGCCTTTGGGGATATTACCCTTGTAAATTATAACTAGGCTGAGGGAAAAGTCCCATTTTGTTGATGCGCTTGGTAGTGGACAAATCAATGAATGTGAGGTTGCCATAGTGGAAATCATGGATTTCCACTATGATTTGCCTCCTACCAGCACCATTACCTGACCTTGATCTGCTCATGAACCTTCCTTTGAACCTGCTATTGCTTTTGGACACCTCATTGTCTAACTGGGGCTGACACTTTTGATGCCTGACCTTTGCTTTGCCAAAAACCATGCACCCAGCTTATTAGTAAGTCTCAAAAGTATGGAAAAAAAAAATGCAAGGAACTTAAGTATAAAGCTGAATTAAAATTAAATTTTTAGTTAATATGGAGATGTAGCACTATTTTAGGTACATGGAGATGTGCTGAACTTGCAGGGCTATACAGCGATCTGGAGATAAGGTAAATGGGTTTGCTCCAAGGATGTGAAACTCAGTTCTTAAATACCCCCCCCCCCCCCAAAAAAAAAAAAAAAAAAATCACCTTTTGAGGCAACCTACATAATGACAGCTGGTGAAGGCCTTTTGAACTAAGGAATTTGATCTGTTCTTCCATGGAGAAAACCTGAATTTCTACCATTGCCCTAGGTGCTGTATGACCCTTATGGGTTTAGTACCCCCCCCCCTTTCCCCCACATGAATGTAATACCAACACAATGACAGTAAGATGTGCAACACTTGGGTAACTTGATGCATCATTCCTGCACAAAAGGCTTCAGTTGAATACTAGACAGAAGTGGAGGTTATTTTTAAATGATTAATGCCTCAGCCTTGATAAGGCTGATCAATTTCTTAGTTTAAAGTGGAGAACACTAGGCCAGAAAGTGGAACATGTGCAGCAGCCTGCAAAACAGTTGGTAGATCTGTAGATGACATTTCCTGTACCAAGAACCCCTGTGGTTTAGCGCTTCTATTTGATTATAATAATAATATAAAATCTTTAAAGCCATTTTTACACCAAAACCTTATCACCACTTCTAACAACCACCTTTTCACTTCTGGTGCACATGATTTAAGTGGATATAACTGGCAACTGCAGCCCTCCTTCAATTTTTTTTTAAATTCCCCCTTTCATACTAAAAGGATGGGGACTACTGCTTTAAAGTATCCACTGATGAAATGTTTTGCCTGAGAAGCAGGCTTCATCAGTAGAGTACAGAAGTGATCATAATTGAGACAATAGAAGCAGAGGTGATAATTCCCTTGGCCTTGACAAGTAGTTTTCACTAGCTTAAGGAATTTCCCTTCATAAATATTAGCTTGCTTGCACTTCAACAGCAAGTCCATTAAAACCCACTTGTCTTCATTCACTCCTACTTAATACTGCTTACACTAGCCTGCTGAATATTAAGTACCCTAAAACTTTTAAGCCTCTTTACTCTTCCAACCATTCCTGGGAGGTTCATATATGCTGGGGAGGGGCTCTTCATTCAAGGAATAGGAATTTTCCTCCACTTTATCAAACCCAAATGCCTTTCATTCCCCAGGCACTATGTGAACCCCTTTTTCCTCCCAGGTATTAGTGCTTACCTAAATAAAAATATAGCCTTCCTATCTTTTATGCCAGATGTATACACCATTATCTTAATCCACATATACATGCCCAAACTGCCTTGACAACCCCCACATCGCCTTTAATGTCTATGCTCTGAATTCTCCGTACTATATTCACACCATACCTTGCTCTCAAATGTGACATCACTGCATTGTTCAGAAAACACACACACACACTACATCTATATCTCCCCATATCTCTCAAAGGTGCCTTGATGCTGGCAGGCTCTTGATCCAGGGAAGTTAAACTAACCTCCCTTAGAACAAACTTTTTTTTCCCTTTCAGGTGCTGTATGATCCCCTACAACATTCGTGGTAGTTTCAGACTAGTGCTTTGCAGGCCATCAAAAAATTTAATTCACCTCATCCCCCAGGTCTTCGTATACAACTTTGGTTGCACCGCATTTCCAGCAAAAACAAAATCTTTTTCTGCTGGGTCCCTGGTCACGTGGATGTTCAGGGCAACGCTCAGGTGAACTCTGCTGCATGGTCAGCTGTACATGACCTCCATGTTTCATATAGGAATACGTATTCCATTCTCAGATTATTTTGCTGGTCAGAGTCCCATGAGAAGAGTTCTGAATGACTCTGTACTAATCATCCCTCTCCCTCTTACAACCCATTCTCCCTGCATCCTGCAATAACCTGCTGCGCTGTATAACCCTTGTGGTTAAGTGCTTCTATTTGATTATAATAATAATAGGTTGGTAGACAGCAACCACCCAGGGAGGTACTACCGTCTTGCCAAATGAGTGTAAAACGGAAGCCTGTAATTGTTTTACATGATGGTAGGATTGCTGGTGTCTTTTTTCTGTCTCATAAACATGCAAGATTTCAGGCATGTCTTGTTACTTCTACTTACACTTAGGTCACATTACACATTCATGTACAAGCATATATATACACACCCCTCTGGGTTTTCTTCTATTTTCTTACTAGTTCTTGTTCTTATTTCCTCTTATCTCCATGGGGAAGTGGAACAGAATTCTTCCTCCGTAAGCCATGCGTGTCGTAAGAGGCGACTAACATGCTGGGAGCAAGGGGCTAGTAACCCCTTCTCCTGTATATATTACTAAATGTAAAATGGGAAACTTTCGTTTTTCATTTTGGGCCACCCCACTTCGGTGGGAAGCGGCCGACGTGTTGAAAGAAAGAATAATCTGAATGACTCGCAAGTACAGAAAACCCTTGACAAGTGATTAATATGGGGGAGGTAATGTACACTATTTTGCCGACTGTCCACAGAGAATTACGACCCCTCAAGGGAGGTTCCTCGATCTAGGCAATCTGATCTATTCTCCAATAGCCTGAATGCCTTTATCCCCTTCCCCCATCCTTCCCCACAGGCACTGTATAATCCCTATGGGTTTAGTGCCCCACTCCCCCACGATGATCAGAAATACAACAATTTTCACGATCGTAATAAACGGACAAAATTCCAATTCAGCGGGCTTGGTTCATTGATTCAGAAGACTACTGGATACTAAGAATAATATAACCTGTAAAACAGTACAGTACCATTTTGTAAATAAAAATGAAGCTGAAAGTACAATAGTACTGTAGATGTTCAAGAGTTTCTCAGAATTTGTTAAAGCAGGTGTTTCCACAAGGATGCATTCTTAGCAGGACCTTATTTTTATCAGCTACTGTACTACCTCAGAGAATTTGGTCCTCTTTATATGTGGATGATTTTGTCACTGCCTGTGCTGGCACAAATGTGTGTCCACCCTACCTACGGAATGCAATTTGCAGTGTGCCTTGATAGACTACGACACATGACGAATTCTGCCAAACATGAACTTCATATTTACTCAATGCCTTATTATTATTATTATTATTACAATAAAAAATAAGTGCTAAACCCAATCAGTGCCCTATTATTCCACGTTTCATTTTCCCTGTATGATTCCCCAATCCTGGTCTCCCAAATTTTTAAATTTCTTGGCCTCCACTTTGTAGAATGTCATGGAAATTTCACCTAACAGCCCTAAAAAGTAGCATTTCTTAGTGGACTAAACATTAAAATTTTCTGACAGACCCCTCTTGAGGGGCCAACAGCAAATTCATCTTCATGCAGCCTTGGTTCTCTCTAAATTTGATTATGAGGATAAAGTGCATTCCTCTGCTATGTCTTGGTGCCTTTCAATCATCCCTAGTCAATAGCCTCTAGAGTCTAGTGTTCCTTCATGACAGGACAGTTGGGGATAACTCGCAGGCTACACTATTTGGTTCACTTCCATGACCTACAGATTACTCTCAGACATTTGTAGTCTATTTTCCATCATCATCCTTCATCACCCTTTTAACATTCTTCAGACTCTTAAGTTATGTCTCTCAATCTACCTTTTTTCTGTTCACCCCTGTTCATTTCTTTTCTGTTTTTCCTTAGGAAGTGCTGATGATTCGATTATGTCCCTCTCTTTTCCTTGACCATTTT
Source organism: Cherax destructor (assembly GCA_009830355.1). Lineage (NCBI taxonomy): Eukaryota > Metazoa > Arthropoda > Malacostraca > Decapoda > Parastacidae > Cherax > Cherax destructor. The sequence continues at coordinate 1,062,312 of WNWK01000013.1, forward strand.
TAATTGCATTCATATGCTGTTGCTATGTACAATGATGGCTATAAGCCCTCTCATGGTGTGGGATATGTAGCTGTTTTTTTCCAGATACTGCAATAAATGGGTGTTTACCAGATTTTTCTTGGACGTATTTTCACAGCAGATCTGTATGCACTTCTTCCTACCTCTTATTTTGTTTGTCTCTAAGTGCATTGCAAGTTATTCAGAGCTTCAACTTCTTTCATATTGGCATACAAAGCTGACACAGCTATCACAAGGAGAGGCACCCAGAACATTTTGGCAAAGTGTCACATTTTGATGACAGTCTAACACACCTTTTGTTTAATTGTTCCATTCACCAAAGATTTGTTTTTCAGTGCTTGGGCACTCTCATGTTGGCTGCTCTCCTTTCAGAAAGCCCTACTTTCAGTACAGACTCAGTTCTTGATTGAAACGGATTTATTACTCCATCTTTTAACTTTCCTTGTTGACACCTAAGTTTGTCTCTTGCACTAATTCTGCTGTATAACCCTTGTGGTTTAGCGCTTCTTTTGATTATTATAATAATATAATAATTGCACTAATTCCCTTAGCTGACTTTCATGCAAAGGTGACGTAGCATTCTGTTCCAAAATAGTATTACAAAAAAAACCCAGTCCTTAGACTAATCCTTACTGCAACAACTTACAGGATAGTTCACAGCATGAACTTTGCCAATGCTACTCATGATTTTCACTAGGAAGAGGGTGGAAAGAATGCACAGAACTAATACAGTGGAACCTCGGTACTCGAACATCTCCCTACTCGAACAATTTGGTATTCAAATGCTTTGGTAAACAAATTGCTCAGTAGTACATGTACGTAGATTGTTTTCTCGGCACTCGACCAAACAAACACAACCTGCCAAAACTTCGCTGTAAACTATTTCGTGTTTCTTTGCATTTTTTTTTATATTATTTGTATAAATAAAACACCATGGGGCTTAAGAAGATTAGTGATAACAGCCAACAAAAAAGAAAATTGATTGGGAAAAATTCATTTGGTACTTGAACAGATCGGCACTCAAACAGCCTTCTGGAACGAATTAAACTCAAGTACCGAGGTTCCACTGTACTAATGACCAAGAGACAAGCAGATATCACAGTTTAAATGCTTTAAGACACATTACCTTTGTATAGACACTTTCAGGTTCTCTAAGTAGATATGAATACCCATACAGTACTCCTGCAGAAGGTTCCAAATCATTGACAGAAGACACCTAGAAGAACAAAGAAAGGAAGAAGTTGTAAAATTTGAAAAAAGGTATTGTTTATGGAATCAAAGCACTTGACAATGAAAAATAAATAAAAACAGGGCCGCCAGCTTCATTGCAGTGCTCCTCTTTCCTAAAATTGACTGACTCCACTACTACTACTTCCACTACCACTACTACTTCCACTATTACTCCACCACTTTCTTGTGCCCTCCCCTGTCTGCTGGCCTATAAATACCCTTTCTACCTGTTCTTTGTGTTAGTGTGACTTTGTAAATGGTCAAAGTCGGACCGAAACGTCGTCGTAAGCTCCTCTCTTCTATGTGTGGGTTGTGTGTGTATTGTTCCAGTCACGGTATTGTGCCTTTTTTGTCAATTATGGCATGCTTGTGTCAGAAGCCAGACACAGGTATGGTAGGACTGGACAGTGGGGTCAGAGTGCACCTGTGGATTCCATTTCACAATGGCCTTCAGATGCATGATAGAGCTGATGAATTGGCAAAGTCATATGCCTTCAAAAGAAGCGCTAAACCTATAAGAGTCATACAGCACCAAAGAGGGAGTAGATTACAATCTTAGGCTGTCAGCAAATTGTGAACAATACTACAAAAACAACTTCAACTGAACTTCACTGACTTGAGACTGAGGGGGATTGATACAGGTCAGTCCACTTATCATTCTATCACGCAGGAGCCACATATCTATAGGGCATCCAACAAAAAAAACAGACTCTGACCGAAACATTGTCGTAAGCTCCTCTCTCCTATGTACGGGTTATTTGTGTATTGTTCCAGTCACGGTACTGTCTTGTGGTTCTTTCAGACTCTAGGATGTCACTACCGCCCGGCTCCGGCTGGGTTACCAGTATCTCTGGGAGGTTAAATCACCACCACTAGATGATGTAAAGTTTGTAGACCAAATTAAATGTAAACTTTGCCAGATGGACACTTGTCGCACCTTGCGTCATTATGTGCTGGAATGCGATACAATTAATGAATTCAGAGACGACCCACTCAAAAATGTTCAAGAAATGTCAAAATATTTTATCCACAGTGATATATTACCATCCATTCTGGAAAAATACCTGACTTTACCCACTGTAAATAAACTTTTTGTATTATTTTATTTCAAGCATACCTTGCTAAAATACAAAGTAATGTTTTGCTTGTGCGTGACCTAATTCATTCATGGCTGCATAAATAACTCATTACTTGTGGCCCAGTCCCTGGACCAATTGTGTGCCTCTGTAATCTTTTGATTACTGCCCACAGGATGAGTATGAGGCGCATAATACAAATATAATATCTTTATTTCCACAAGTACATGTACAACGCTTACAGTCCTAGCTGACATCAATGTCATACTATTACATAGAAAGCCGCTTGTTATGCAGAGCATTTCGGGCAAATTAGGCCATTGTCCCAGGATGCGACCCACACCAGTCCACTAACACTCAAGTACCCATTATTACTGATGGGTGAACATGGACAACCGGTGTAAGGAAACATGCCCAATGTTTTCATCCATTGCCAGGAAACGAACCCGGAACCTCACTGTGTGAAGCGAAAGCTTTTGCCATTGGCCACTGATCAATAAATCTGACCAGCAACGATGCCTAGAAGTTGGGAGAATGTAATAAAATCCAAGATCATCACCCTGAACACCGGTTATAAAAAAATCTTGAAGGAAAAAGAATAAAGCAAGGAAACCAAATTTAAGTTCAATTCTCGCTTAAGAATTGCCAAGAATTTGTATGAGAATGACATCCACAGAAGACACAGTTTCCAAGCTGATATAAGCAGTGTTCCAGTGAGCAAATGACAACAATATGATGCTTAATGAGAACAAGCTACAATTATTACATTATGGTAAAATTGAGGAAATAAAAAGTGAGCTCAGAGTACAAATCAAAACGTAAATCACTCAAAAAGGCAGAAGTCTAATGTAAACTCAGCAACCCTCCACCCTGCTTAGCGACCGTGAGAGGCCCGATTTTCATCTGATCAAAAGACTTGGGAATAATGATGTGAAGAGGATCTCACCGTCAAGCAGAACAACAATTGTTATTGCAACTTCGAGGAAAATGGTAAGTAGGATAATGAGAACTTTCAAAACGAGAAATGATGATACTCTTCAAATTACTCCTCTCTTAGCTGGAATATTGCTGTGTACTAACGGCCCCCCTTAAAAGGCCCTCAAATTGAAGAACTAGACCTCTTTAAGAAGGGGCTCCTTGTCGTGGTAAAGAGGCTATTGGTCTGAGGAATTGGACCTGTTGGTCTTCTTCCTGACACCGAACCTAATTACCCCCAATCCCCCTTCCTTTCCCATCCTCCCCATCTCTCCCCTCCCTTTCCGCCGCAGAAAACTATGAATTTCAATAAGAAATTTCAATTAGTACTCCGATATGGAAAACGTGAGGAAATTGAAACTATATCGGAGTATAAAACAAATTCCAACCACACAATAGAACGAAAAACTACTGTAAAAGACCTGGGAGTGATCATGTCAGAGGATCTCACCTTCAAAGACCATAACATTGTATCAATCGCATCTGCTAGAAAAATGACAGGATGGATAATGAGAACCTTCAAAACCAGGGATGCCAAGCCCATGATGACACTCTTCAGGTCGCTTGTTCTATCTAGGTTGGAATATTGCTGCTTACTAACAGCACCTTTCAAGGCAGGTAAAATTGCTGACCTAGAAAATGTACAGAGAACCTTCACGACACACATAATTGCAATAAATCACCCCAATTACTGGGAACGTTTGAAGTTCCTCAAACTGTACTCCCTAGAATGCAAGCGGGAGAGATACATGATTATATACACTTGGAAAATCCTAGAGGGATTAGTGTCAAACTTGCACACGAAAATCACTCCCTATGAAAACAAAAGACTCGGAGACGATGCAACATCCCCCCAATGAAAAGCATTGGTGCCACTAGCACGATAAGAGACAACACGATAAGTGTCAGGGGCATAAGACTGTTCAACTGCCTCCCAGCATACATAAGGGGGATTACCAACAGACCCCTGGGTGTCTTCAAGAAGGCGCTGGACAGGCACCTAAAGTCAGTACCTGACCAGCCGGGCTGTGGTTCGTACGTCAGTTTGCGTGCGGCCAACAGTAACAGCCTGGTAGATCAAACCCTGATCCATCATTAGGCCTGGTCTCAGACAGAGCCGCGGGGGCGTTGACCCCCAAAACCCCCTCCAGGTATGCACAAGTTGTTGGCGAGAGGAGCTTGATCTAAGGAATTGGACCTGCCCTCTTCTTCCGTGGATCGAACCTGAATGACTACCATTCTACCAGGCGCTGTATTACACCTCCGGGTTTAGTGCTCCCCTATGAATGTAATAACATTTTGCATAAATTACTATGCATTTTGTCTACATTTTGCCATACCACCAATACCACCAATCCAACTACATTCATCTTTGCTAATATACAGGGTCTAAAGCCAGCAACAAACAACAAGATACCTTACATTCGTGGACTGCTTACAGAGTCAAATGCTATGTTTGCGGCTTTCACAGAGACCCACATAAGAGATCACTTGGACAATGAAATATGGATCCCTGGCTACAACCTATACAGGTGTGACAGAGTGAACAGGAAAAAAGGGGGGGTTGGCCTGTATATCACAGAGTCACTTATATGTTCAGAACTACTAAATGCCTCATGATGTAGTTGAAGTATTAACAATAAAGGTCGAGAATCAAAACCTGGTCATCGTGGTTGTCTACAAGCCCCCGGATGCAACGTCCCAACAATTCCAGGAACAGCTTCTGAAAATTGACCACTGTCTGGAAAATCTTCCAGCTCCTGCCCCCAACATCTTGCTACTGGGGGATTTCAACCTCAGGCACCTAAAATGGAGGAACATTGCAAACAATGTGGTAGCAGAGATAACACCAGGAGGCAGCTCAGATGAAAATTCACACATGCATGAACTTTTAAATCTCTGCACCAAGTTCACCTTAAACTAGCATATAGTAGAGTCCACAACTCAGGGGTCTGTCCTATGAAGAAAGGTTGAGGGAAATAGGACTAACAACACTGGAGGAAAGAAGGGTCAGAGGAGACATGATAACGACATACAGTGACAGGATGTTCCAGAGAGGGAACACAGAAACAAGGGGACACAACTGGAAGCTGAAGACTCATATGAGTCAAAGGGATGTTAGGAAGCATTTCTTCAGCCACAGAGTAGTCAGGAAGTGGAATAGTCTAGAGAAAGATATAGTGAAGGCAGGAACCATACATAGTTTTAAGACAAGGTATGATAAAGCTCATGGAGCAGGGAGAGCAGACCCAGTAGCGGACAGCGAAGAGGCGGGGCCAGGAGCTGAGTCTCGACCCCTGCAACCACAATTAGGTGAGTACAAGATTAGAGAATACGCTGGACCTCATCTTCACCAACAATAATGATCTGATACGAAATGTCATCATATCAAAAACAATATACTCAGATCACAACATAATAGAGGTCCAGACATGCATGGGGGTAGCCCCAGATCAACAAAATGTGATCAGCGCGAGGGAGCCTTTTCCAAATTCAACTTCAATAACAAAAACATAAGGTGGGACTAAGTAAACCAAGTCCTAAATGATATAAACTGGGAAGATTGCCTAAGCATCACGGATCCTAACCTATGTCTAGACCAAATAAACTCTGTGGCACTAGAGGTTTGCTCAAGGCAAATTCCCTTAAGGAAAAGGAGGAGAAGATGCAAACTAGAAAGAGAGAGGCGCTCCCTATACAGGCGAAGGCAAAGAATAACGGAGCGGCTACAGGAGGCCAATATATCTGAAATACGTAGGGAGACACTAGTCAGAGAAATAGCAAACATCGATTTAAAACTAAAGGAATCTTACAGGAATCAAGAAACGCAGGAAGAACTAAAAGCTATAAATGAAATTGAAAGAAACCCAAAGTATTTCTTTTCTTATGCAAAATCAAAGTCGAGAACAACATCCAGTATTGGGCCCCTACTTAAACGGGATGGGTCCTACACAGATGACAGCAAGGGAATGAGTGAGTTACTTAAGTCCCAGTATGACTCAGTTTTTAGCGAGCCGCTAACCAGACTGAAAATCGAAGACCTAAATGAATTTTTTATGAGTGCCACAGAACTTGACAGACGCATGTCTATCTGACATCACCACGACGCCAAATGACTTCGAAAAGGCAATAAATGACATGCCCATGCACTCCGCTCCAGGCCCAGACTCATGGAACTCCGTGTTCATCAAGAACTGCAAGAAGCCCCTATCACGTGCTTTTAACATCCTATGGAGAGGAAGCATGGACACTGGGGTCGTCCCACAGTTACTAAAAACAACAGACATAGCCCCACTCCACAAAGGGGGCAGTAAAGCAATAGCAAAGAACTACAGACCAATAGCGCTAACGTCCCATATCATAAAAATCTTTGAAAGGGTTCTAAGAAGCAAGATCGCCACGCATCTTGATACCCATCAATTGCACAACCCAGGGCAGCATGGGTTTAGAGCAGGCCGCTCCTGTCTGTCCCAACTACTGGACCACTACGACAAGGTCCTGGATGCTCTAGAAGACAAACAAAATGCAGATGTTATATACACAGACTTTGCAAAAGCCTTTGACAAGTGTGACCATGGTGTAATAGCACACAAAATGCAGATGTTATATACACAGACTTTGCAAAAGCCTTTGACAAGTGTGACCATGGTGTAATAGCACACAAAATGCGTGATAAAGGAATAACAGGAAAAGTTGGTAGATGGATCTATAATTTCCTAACATGTAGAACACAAAGAGTAGTAGTCAACAGAGTAAAGTCTGTTCCTCATCCTCATATCGGACATAGACAGGGATATAAGCCACAGTGCTGTGTCTTCCTTTGCAGATGACACCCGAATCTGTATGACAGTGTCCACCGTTGAAGACACTGCAAGACTCCAAGCAGACATAAACCAAATCTTTAAATGGGCTGCAGAAAACAATATGAAGTTCAATGATGAGAAATTAAAATTACTCAGATACGGAAAACGTGAAGAAATTAAAATCTCATCGGAGTACAAAACTAATTCCAACCACACAATAGAGCGAAAAACTAATGTCAAAGACCTGGGAGTGATCATGTCAGAGGATCTCACCTTCAAGGACCATAACACCGTAGCAATTGCATCTGCTAGAAAAATGACAGGATGGATAATGAGAACCTTCAAAACCAGGGATGCCAAGCCCATGTTGACACTTTACAGATCGCTTGTTCTATCTAGGCTGGAATATTGCTGCACACTAACTGCACCTTTCAAGGCAGGTGAAATTGCTGACCTTGAAAATGTGCAGGGACCCCAATGGAAATAAGTCACTCTGTCTGACTTTTTTTGGGTTATCCCAGGTTCTCTACACATATGCTGCTATGTATGATAATGTATGTAAATGTATTTGTGTATACCTGAATAAACTTACTTACTTACTTACTAGAACCTTCACGGCACGCATAACTGCGATAAACCACCTCAACTACTGGGAACGCTTGAAGTTCCTAAACCTGTACTCTCTAGAACGCAGGCGGGAGAGATACATTATTATATACAAATGGAAAATTATATACACATGGAAAATTCTCGAGGGATTAGTACCAAACTTGCACACGAGTCACTCCCTACGAAAGCAAAAGACTCGGCAGGCGATGTAACATCCCCCAATGAAAAGCAGGGGTGCCACTAGCACGTTGAGGGACAACACAATAAGTGTCAGGGGCCCAAGACTGTTTAACTTCCTCCCAGCATACATCAGAGGGATTACCAACAAACCCCTGGCTGTCTTCAAGCAGGCACTGGACAGGCACCTAAAGTCGGTACCTGACCAGCCAGGCTGTGGTTCGTACGTTGGACTGCGTGCGGCCAGCAGTAACAGCCTGGTTGATCAGGCTCTGGTCCAACATGAGGCCTGGTCACAGACCGGGCCGCGGGGGCGTTGACCCCTGGAATTCTCTCCAGGTATATAGCTAAATTTATTTGTCAGCCATGAAATTTTTTTTAGTAAATTATGCACACGAATGTCATTGCAAAGTACAGACGGATGTAACACTCACGTCATGAGCTGGCGATATCCGCCTCTATGGCCCAGAGGTGATGTTGATGGCCTAGTACTAGTCTTCAGGGTAGCCAGGCTTGCTGCTCACACTCTTCAACATTCAACTGATGTTTCCTTGATTCATGCAGTGGCAACACGTGATGATCAACTTGCATGACCAGTGTGAACTTGCATCTTGTCTGATGAGATCTTGGCCTCATCCTCTGCTGATTTGCACAAAAAATAGACAAAAATTAGAGAGAGAGACAGCGCTCAGTACCACCCCGTCTGAACCACTCGTCCAACTGACCCTCCACGCCGCCCATAACCTCACCTCAATTTTAAATACACACACTGTTAATATTGCAGTTTTATAACTGTAGTGTAAGCATGCCTCTGGCAGGACAGTGATGGAGTGAATGATGGGGAAAGTTTTTATTTTTCAGGCCACCCTGCCTTGGTGGGAAACGGCCTAGGTGTTAATAAATAAATATATATTTATTTATGTTAGTTACCATTTTGTCCTAGGCACATGTCAATTAGACACTAGGCCTGTTGTATGTATGTGTGTGTGTGTGTGTGTGTGTAAGGAAACACTTCGAAATGTTTCTGCCCCACCGTGTGTGTGTGTGTGTGTGTGTGTGTGTATGTGAATTTTGTGACCAGGCCTCTTGTCAGGCTCTGGTCCAACAAGAGGCCTGGTCACAGACCGGGCCGCGGGGGCGTTGACCCCTGGAATTCTCTCCAGGTAGACTCCAGGTAGCCTAGTTCACCAGAACCTCGGTTAAAGTTCTTTTCAGTTTTGTTTACTTTTTTCCTCTCCATTTTAGCAGTTAATTCAGGATACTGAACTATTGAATATTGTTATTTTTGTGTATTGTATCAAGTTCTTATTTGTGATTAGTTGATAACAAAAAATTGAGCCTTTTTTTATGATTTTGTAAGTTATAACTGAGGGCTTGTTCAATTACTTTGAATGCTAGTGAAGGGTTCTTGATTCAAGGAACTGGAGCTACCCCTTCCCCCCTCACCTTCCTTGGATCAAACCTGAATACCTCCCATTTCCCCAGGCGCTGCATTACCCCTGCAGATTTAGCGCTTTCACCACTGTAACAGCGTGAAGCATCAGTTCCCCTTTCTCGGATCAAACTTTAATATATACCATTCCCCAGGCGTTATATGACCCTTACGGGTTTAGCGGGGTTCCCTTGCTTATACGTATAACTTTTGTCCCCTTCAAAGGGGGAGCCTTGATACCGGTGATAGGCTCTTGATCCAGCGAACTGGAACTGCTCATCTCTCAAGTGAGGTTCCTTGATGTTGATGAAAGGCTCTTGATCCAATGAGCTGGATCTACCCATCCCGCCTATGATAGGCTATTTATCTAACAGGACCCACCAGTGGCAGTAGGTCGTGCCCAAGACTTGGAATCTGTACCAAGATTCCATGGTGTTGGTGTTTTAAGCTACAGCTCCTGGGCCTATTAATTAACGGGCTTCAGGAACTGTAGCTAAATACTCTTAAGAGGTCCACGAGCTGTGGCTCAACACTCAGAAGGCCCAAGGAGTTAGAGTTCAACATCCTCAAGTGAACCAAGAGTTGTTGCTTAACTCTAAGCCTAGGAAAAGAAACTAGCTGAGGCTTTTATAAGTTCAACAACGTAGATCTGAGTCAAACGAAATGCAATAACAATTCAGTTATAATTCTAGTCAAAATTAATGGGGGGAAGAGTTGTGGTAAACAGAAATTTAAAGCCAAAACAATAGTGCATAATTTTTCTCAATAAAGATAATAGTATTCCTCTGGTTCATATCAAGAAGTATAAACAGTAAAATCCTAATGTTATATTTCAAATTTATGTATCTTTGGTAAGGCCTCATTTAGATTACGCTACTCGGTTCTGGATCAATTATGTGTCTATGTAATCGTTTGACTACCGCCCACACGATGACCATAGGCTGAATAATAGAGATATTTAACTCACTACTCGGTTCTGGTCTCCATATTATAGTGGACATAAATGAGCTGGAAAATATACAGAGAAGGATGACCAAGTTGATCTCAGGTTTCAAAAACCTTCCCTACGAAGATTGGGCCGAAAACACGAAATTCGCATTCTCTAGAAAGATGTAGACATAGAGAAGGATATGACTGAAGTTCTGCTCCATTTGAGCCATTCCTGGCACTAGGGCCGCAGGGGTATATAAGTGGGTGTAGTTAAGTTAGATTTACTTAGCATGGGCAGTGTTCATTCTTTTTTTCTTATTCTTATGTGGCCCAGCAGCTAAAAGTCAGCTCTTTCAAATACCGATAAAATTTAAGAATAAACAGATAAAGCATTACCTGGAGGATGTTTCGGGGGTCAACTCCCCCTCTGCCCGATCTATGACCATGACCCGCTCCATGACCACTGTGAAGATATTCCCAAGTGGCTCAAGAGCTGTAGTTCAACACCATCAAGAGACCGAGAGACTGGAACTCAACTCTACCAGTCGCCCAAACAATTTGAGATCAATTCTTATGGGCATGTTGAAGATATCTTCACGAGGCCCTGGTGCTATAATTCTGCATCGTCATGACGCCTAGGAACGGTAAGTATGCACTCTCAAGAGGCCCAGACAATGTAGCTCAACACTCCCATGATACCAGAAGCTGTAACTCAACCCTATCAAAGGATCGAAAAAATTAAATTAAGTAAATTTGTTATGATACTGTCCTTGCCAGGGGTGGTGGTGGCCTTACTCCTGGCGAAGGCTGAACCTAATAGTATATTCTTCACTCACTACACAGAGCTCTTTAGGAGGGGATGGGAACCTTGATGCTTGGGACAAACCTGATTACTTCCCATTTCTTGAGCGCTCTATGACCCCCTAGTTTTTTTTTTCTTTACACAAATGAATTTTACAGGATAAGAGCTGTTATCTTACTTCAGCTCATTTCAAACCCCATCCCTATCTAAGGTATACTAATCACCCCCCAGGATGTCACCCACAACAGTCGACTAACACCCAGGTACCTACTTACTGCTAGGTGAACAGTGGCAGTAGGTGTAAGGAAACACACCTAATGTTTTCACTCTTGCCGGGGATCGAACCACGGACACTCAGAATGTGAGATGAGTGCGCTGCCAACCGATACCATAATTATAAAATAATAAAGAGGTTATTATTCGATATTACTATATTATTATTATTCATATTACTCAGATACGGAAAACGTGAAGAAATTAAAATCTCATCGGAGTACAAAACTAATTCCAACCACACAATAGAGCGAAAAACTAATGTCAAAGACCTGGGAGTGATCATGTCAGAGGATCTCACCTTCAAGGACCATAACAAAGTAGCAATTGCATCTGCTCTAAAAATGACAGGATGGATAATGAGAACCTTCAAAACCAGGGATGCCAAGCCCATGTTGACACTTTACAGATCGCTTGTTCTATCTAGGCTGGAATATTGCTGCACACTAACTGCACCTTTCAAGGCGGGTGAAATTGCTGACCTTGAAAATGTGCAGAGAACCTTCACGGCACGCATAAGTGCGATAAACCACCTCAACTACTGGGAACGCTTGAAGTTCCTAAACCTGTACTCTCTAGAACGCAGGCGGGAGAGATACATTATTATATACACATGGAAAATTCTCGAGGGATTAGTACCAAACTTGCACACAAAAATCACTCCCTACGAAAGCAAAAGACTCGGCAGGCGATGTAACATCCCTCCAATGAAGAGCAGGGGTGCCACTAGCACGTTGAGGGACAACACAATAAGTGTCAGGGGCCCAAGATTGTTCAACTGCCTCCCAGCATACATCAGGGGGATTACCAACAAACCCCTGGCTGTCTTCAAGCAGGCACTGGACAGGCACCTAAAGTCGGTACCTGACCAGCCAGGCTGTGGTTCGTACGTTGGACTGCGTGCGGCCAGCAATAACAGCCTGGTTGATCAGGCTCTGGTCCAACATGAGGCCTGGTCACAGACCGGGCCGCAGGGGCGTTGACCCCTGGAATTCTCTCCAGGTAAACTCCAGGTCCAGGTAATATAAAGTCGTTGAGGCTGTCTCTATCATTTTAATTTCTTCATGAAATTTCCTTGGTAACAGGTGTAGGGTAGTAACCATCTATATGGCTGGCAATATTCTTCCCATTAGTAATTAACTGCTAGGAGCGGCACCAGAATTTTTGTACAGATAGAGCCTAGGGATAGTTGTCTGCTGGAAAGGGGGCCTAGAAGACCTGTTTTGAAGCACTGTTATTATTATTATTATTATTTATATCCGACGAGGTTTTGAGAGGCTGAGGGAATTTGGGGGCCGCCTCACCCCTTCCCCCACCTCGGCACCGCCACTGTTAACTGCCATGGATTTGCAGTCCATTCATAAGAATGAATGAGCACTGCAGTAGGCCTACTGACCCAGTGCACCACTGCAACTGTAGACTCTAAGTATACATATATAACCTTACTCGTGGCTACAAGCCCAATTTTTGATAGATTGCTTTATTTATCTTATCAGAGAGTACACTCATTTTAACCCCAATCTCTCCAGTGTCCTGCCAACATTGTTCTATCTCTCCAGTGTCCTGCCAACACTACTCTATCTCTCCAGTGTCCTGCCAACATTACTCTATCTCTCCACTGTCCTGACAACACTACACTATCTCTCCAGTGTTCTGCAAGCACTACTCTATCTCTCCAGTGTCCTGCCAGCACTACTCTATCTCTTCAGTGTCCTGCCAGCACTACTCTATCTCTCCAGTGTCCTGCCAGCACTACTCTATCTCTCCAGTGTCCTGCCAGCACTACTCTATCTCTCCAGTGTCTTGCCAGCACTACTCTATCTCTCCAGTGTCCTGCCAGCACTACTCTATCTCCAGTGTCCTCCCACCACTACTCTATCTTTCCAGTGTCCTGCCAGCACTACTCTATCTCTCCAGTGTCCTGCCAACACTACTCTATCTCTCCAGTGTCCTGCCAGCACTACTCTATCTCTCCAGTGTCCTGCCAGCACTACACTATCTCTCCAGTGTCCTGCCAGCACTACTCTATCTCCAGTGTCCTGCCAACACTACTCTATCTCTCCAGTGTCCTGCCAGCACTACTCTATCTCTCCAGTGTCCTGCCAACACTACTCTATCTCTCCAATGTCCTGCCAGCACTACTCTATCTCTCCAGTGACCTGCCAGCACTACACTATCTCTCCAGTGTCTTGCCAGCACTACACTATGTCTCCAGTGTCCTGCCAGCACTACACTATCTCTCCAGTGTCCTGCCAGCACTACTCTATCTCTCCAGTGTCCTGCCAGCACTACACTATCTCTCCAGTGTCCTGCCAGCACTACACTATCTCTCCAGTGTCCTGCCAGCACTACACTATTTCTCCAGTGTCCTGCCAGCACTACTTTATCTCTCCAGTGTCCTGCCAGCACTACACTATCTCTCCAGTGCCCTGCCAGCACTACTCTATCTCTCCAGTGTCCTGCCAGCATTACTCTCTCTCCAGTGTCTTGCCAGCACTACACTATCTCTCCAGTGTCCTGCCAACACTACACTATCTCTCCAGTGTCTTGCCAGCACTACACTATCTCTCCAGTGTCCTGCCAGCACTACTCTATCTCTCCAGTGTCCTGCCAGCACTACACTATCTCTCCAGTGTCCTGCCAGCACTACTCTATCTCTCCAGTGTCCTGCCAGCACTACACTATCTCTCCAGTGTCCTGCCAGCACTACACTATCTCTCCAGTGTCCTGCCAGCACTACACTATCTCTCCAGTGTCCTGCCAGCACTACACTATCTCTCCAGTGTCCTGCCAGCACTACTTTATCTCTCCAGTGTCCTGCCAGCACTACACTATCTCTCCAGTGCCCTGCCAGCACTACTCTATCTCTCCAGTGTCCTGCCAGCATTACTCTCTCTCTCCAGTGTCCTGCCAACACTACACTATCTCTCCAGTGTCCTGCCAACACTACACTATCTCTCCAGTGTCTTGCCAGCACTACACTATCTCTCCAGTGTCCTGCCAGCACTACTCTATCTCTCCAGTGTCCTGCCAGCACTACACTATCTCTCCAGTGTCCTGCCAGCACTACTCTATCTCTCCAGTGTCCTGCCAGCACTACACTATCTCTCCAGTGTCCTGCCAGCACTACACTATCTCTCCAGTGTCCTGCCAGCACTACACTATGTCTCCAGTGTCCTGCCAGCACTACACTATGTCTCCAGTGTCCTGCCAGCACTACACTATGTCTCCAGTGTCCTGCCAGCACTACACTATGTCTCCAGTGTCCTGGCAGCACTACACTATGTCTCCAGTGTCCTGCCAGCACTACACTATGTCTCCAGTGTCCTGCCAGCACTACTCTATCTCTCCAGTGTCCTGCCAGCACTACACTATGTCTCCAGTGTCCTGCCAGCACTACTCTATCTGCCTTATACTATGAAAGTGCTATATTTATTTAATACGGATTCTAACTATGATTACTTTATTCATACTATTACCATAGATTCCTAACAGATTTCATTATTTTATTTTAGAAACCATACTGTGTGATGAGTATGTTAGGTAAACATATTTCTTGCTCTAAATGTGATAATACCAGTTTTGATAATAATAATGATAATAATAATAATAATAATAATAATAATAATAATAATAATAATAATAATAATAATAATAATAATAATAATAATAATAATAATAATAATAATAATAATAATAATAATTATAATAATAATAATAATAAGATCCACCAGTGTTCTACAGTTTTTAATACCTCAGTTTTTGCATAGTTACTTTTCCCGTACTGTCCCGTAGCTCAATTGGTAGCGCACTCAGTTCACACACACCAAGGTCCGTGGTTCGATCCCCGGTACAGGTGGAAACAGTAGAACGTGTTTCCTTAAGGCACCTGCTGTCCATGTTCACCTATCAGTAAAATAGGTACCTGGGTGTTAGTCGACTGGCGTGGGTCGCATCCTGGGGACAAAATTGACCTAATTTGCCCTAAATGCTCTGCATTACAAGGAGCTTTCTACATAGTAGTAGTATGTCGTTGATGTCAGCTATGGTATGTATACCTTGTACAAGTACATGTAGACATAAAGATTATTATTATTATTATTATTATTATTATTATTATTATTATTATTATTAAATATCTTTTGTACTCTTGTTACTATCTTACTACACAACAACCCCCACTATTAATTATTAGTGAGTTTTTCTCCTGAAATACTGAAAAATGGTTATAATCATAACCATAATATTTAAAAAAAGGTGGAGGGGTAAGCCAGCGGAAGGCCTCGGTCAGATGACCAAAAGCTCCAGCTGCGGGTCATCATATGACTAAGACCCGCGTCAGGAAACAGCTCCTGTATACTCACCTAATTGTGGTTGCAGGGGTCGAGGCTTAGCTCCTGGCCCCGCCTCTTCACTGACCGCTACTAGGTCCTCTCTCTCCCTGCTCCATGAGCTTTATCATACCTCGTCTTAAAGCTATGTATGGTTCCTGCCTCCACTACATCACTTGCTAGACTATTCCACTTCCTGACTACTCTATGGCTGAAGAAATACTTCCTAACATCCATTTGACTCATCTGAGTCTTCAACTTCCAACTGTGACCCCTTGTTTCTGTGTCCCATCTCTGGAACATACTGTCTCTGTCCACCTTATCTATTCCACGCAGTATTTTGTATGTCGTTATCATGTCTCCCCTAACCCTCATAGGACATTCCCCTTAGCTCCGGGACTAGTCTTGTTGCAAACCTTTGCACTTTCTCTAATTTCTTGACGTGCTTGACCAGGTGTGGGTTCCAAACTGGTGCTGCATACTCCAATATGGGCCTGACCTATACAATGTACAGTGTCTTGAACGATTCCTTACTAAGGTATCGGAACGCTATTCTCAGGTTTGCCAGGCGCCCATATGCTGCACCAGTTATCTGGTTGATGTGTGCTTCCGGAGACGTGCTCGGTGTTATACTCACCCCAAGATCTTTCTCCTTGAGTGAGGTTTGCAGTCCTTGGCCACCTAGACTACACTCTGTCTGCGGTCTTCTTTGCCCTTCCCCGATCTTCATGACTTTGCATTTAGCGGGGTTAAACTCGAAAAGCCAGTTGCTGGACCACGTGTCCAGCCTGTTCTGGTCTCTTTGTAGTCCTCCCTGATCCTCATCTGATTTAATACTCCTCCTTAACTTCACATCATCTGCGAACAGGGACACTTCTGAGTCTATCCCTTTCATCATGTTATTTACATATACCAAAAATAGCACTGGTTCTAGGACTGGCCCCTGTGGAACCCCGCTCGTCACAGGCGCCCACTGTGATACCTCATCACGTACCATGACTCGTTGTTGCCTCCCTGTCAGGTTTTCTTTGATCCATCGCAGTGCCCTTCCTGTTATACGTGCCTGATCCTCTAGCTTCTGCACTAATCTCTTGTGAGGAACTGTATCGAAGGCCTTCTTGCAGTCCAAGAAAATGCAGTCAACTCACCTTCTCTCTCGTGTCTTACCTCTGTTACCTTGTCATAAAACTCCAGGAGGTTTGTAACACAGGATTTGCCTTTCCTGAATCCGTGCTGGTTGTCATTTATAATCTTGTTCTGTTCCAGGTGCTCTACCACTCTCCTGATAATCTTCTCCATGACTTTGCATATTATACACAGTGTGTGTGTGTGTGTGTGTGTGTGTGTGTGTGTGTGTGTGTGTGTGTGTGTGTGTGTGTGTGTTTCCCTTGCAATTCTCAATTCTCCAGGTAGTATTTAAGCTCTGGGTTAATATTTGATTTTGACTTGACTTCGAGAGTATTGTAGACATTACGTGCATAATAAAAAAGTGTGAATATTTTGTATAATCAGCAAATTAAAACTTTTCAATAAGTGAGGTATGCGGAGCCTAAATGAGTGTTTATTCTGAGGGCCGATTTTTGCCGAGTATCAACTAGTTTGAGGTGATTATCTGTTGTTCATTCCCAGGCACAGATACACGAAAATCACTCCATATGACAGGAGAAGACTCGGCAAGTAATGCAACATCCCCCAATGAAACCCAGGGGCGCCACTAGCACGATAAGCGACAACACGATAAGTGTCAGGGGCATAAGACTGTTCAACTGCCTCCTAGCAAAAGACCTCTGGGTGTCTTCAAGAAGGCTTTGGACAGGCACCTAAAGTCAGTACCTGATCAGCCGGGTTGTGGTTCGTACGTCGGTTTACGTGCGGCCAACAGTAACAGCCTGGTTGATCAGGCCCTGATCCACCATGAGGCCTGGTCACAGACCGGGTCGCGGGGGAGGTCACCCCTGAAACTCTCTCCAGGTATACTCCAGGTAAGATATGGATAAATCAGAGTAGTAGAAAGTGAGCAGAGATGTTTGGGTGACGTAATAACATATTTTAGAATGCTCACTGTTTTGTGGATGTGTGTGTGTGTGTGGCGTACAAAGGATAGAAAGTGTAGACCAAATCCTATAAATGTGAGTTTTTGGTAAACGGTACTAAGGAAGGTATCATTAACATTTTTAACATTAACATCGAGATATGATAGTCTAGGCAGGGGAGACGAGGAAAAAAAAGGGTGGAATAAACTGCTGATATCAGAGAAAGAATAGGGCCGGGGAGTCAGCATTATAACAAATATATCACGAGAGGTGCAGATAACATCAACAGTTATTCTATGCATGCAAGATCCAGCATGGAAACCCCCACCTTATCAGATCCACAAGCTAGAATAGATCCAAAGTTTTGCATTAAAACAAACTTACCTTGAAGCTGAATTGAGTATAATGTAAAAGGATACTTAAGAAACTGTCTAATTATTTGTGGTAGAGGAGACAAGAAGGCACTTACAAGGTAAACAAAAACATGTTCGAGAGTGGACCAGGACCAGGAACCCGCACATAGAAACTGAACCATATAGATAGGTCCTAGGTCTGTCAGTTTTTAGACCTCCGGGTGGTAAAAAAAACTGGAATGACTTCGATGAGGAGGTGATTGAGGCAAACCTTATTTACAACTTGAAGAACGTATGACAGAGCCGGAGAGGCAAGAATTCAGTAAGTATCGGGCTCAGGAGCAGTGCCTCAACCCCCCCAAAGACAACTCAGTGAGTACATAAATTCTAACAAAACTTTCCCTGTGTCCAGGATGAAAAACAAGAGATAATATAACTTTTACAATGGAAATTATATAATAAATTATGTAGAACTGAACTTAGTAAAACCAAATAAAGCAAACAATGTGACGTGTTTCTTTTGGGGTTGACCAGTTTTGTGGGAACAATACGTAGATACCTGGATGAGTGGAACAATACGTAGATACCTGGATGAGTGGAACAATACATAGATACCTAGATGAGTGGAACAATACGTAGATACCTGGATGAGGGGAACAATACGTAGATACCTGGATGAGTGGAACAATACGTAGATACCTGGATGAGTGGAACAATACGTAGATACCTGGATGAGTGGAACAATACGTAGATACCTGGATGAGTGGAACAATACGTAGATACCTGGATGAGTGGAACAATACGTAGATACCTGGATGAGTGGAACAATACGTAGATACCTGGATGAGTGAAAGTCATCGACACAATGATAATGATAAATATTTTTTATTATACAGGGTTAATAAATCAGACAGTATCCTTGTGCGCTGTGACCTTTAAAGCAGACAAAGGAAAAAAGGAGACAAAGTGAGTGCAAAAAGTAACATTGTTCAGTAGCCAACGTAAAAAAAAAAATATGTTTTTACTATCATTAAGGATGAAACCTGTATTTCCAAGGAAGGGGAGGAGGACTGGGGAAGGGGAGGAGGACTGGGGAAGGAGAGGAAGGAGGAGAAGGACTGGGAAAGAAGGGCAAGTAGAAAGACTGGGGGAAGAGGAGAAGAAAGACTGTGAGGTGGTTGGGGTTAGTGAAGGGAAACAGGTTACCAGCAATAAGGAGCAAAGTGGCAGCTGTTACAAGTGGGTGAATGTTTCCAGTAAAGAAGCATCAAAGTGAGCAATGTTAACAGAGACAATTTTAAGGTAGGAAATCGCTTCTCTGTTCTCCAGGGTTACAAGTATCTTTGGCAGGTTAAATCACCACCACCAGATGTAGACCAAACAAAATGTAAACTTTGACAGTTGGATTATTGTCACACCCTGCGTCATTATGTACTGGAGTGCGATAAAATTAATGAATTCAGAGACTACTCATTCAGAAATGTTCAAGATATGTCAAAGTATTTTATCCACAGTGGTATATTACAGACCATTCTGGAAAAATACCCTGACTTTGCTCCCTGTAAATAAAGCATTGACACGTGTGTGTGTGTGTGTGTGTGTGTGTGTATGTACATGTGTGTATGTGTATGTGTGTATGTATATACATGTATGCGTGTGTATGTGTATATGTATATATGTGTGCGTGTGACCCAACAATTAAAATTTGCACCAATAACTCATTACAGTTGTGGCTGGGTGTAGACTAATAGATTGCTCATTGCTTTATAATTTGTTCATGAGTGCAACCATGTACAGACGTAAGTAAATTTACTTACATGATTCATTACCTTGTAACTAGTGAATTAATTACCATTGTACCTTGTTCAGCTATCAAAACTTTGGGGCCCAGTCTCTGGACCCTATATATACCTCTGTAATCTGCAAATACCTTTGTAACTTGTCATGATTGTGACCATCTGAGTTCATTACCTTTGTAACTTGCTCAGCTATCAAACTTTGAGGTCCAGTCCCTGGACCCATTATGTACCTCTGTAATCTTTTGACTACCGCCCACAGGATGGGTATGGGGTGCATAATAAAGATATCAAACTAACTGTTCTCCAGGATGATTGTGCTTCAATGGTCACTCAAGATAAATGTACCACTAACGCCTCTGCTAATAAAGGTAAGAATATTCTTGTGATAGGCTACCAGGGCCCTGGTGGCTAAAGCTCTCGCTTCACACACGGAGGGCCCGGGTTCGATTCCCGGCGGGGTAGAAACATTTCGACGATTTCGAACATTTCCTGTTGTCATGTTCACCTAGCAGCAAATAGGTAACTGGGTGTTAGTCGACTGGTGTGGGTCGCATCCTGGGGGACAAGATTGAGGACCCCAATGGAAATAAGACAGACAGTCCTCGATGACGCACTGACTTTCTTGGGTTATCCTGGTTGGCTAACCCTCCGGAGTTAAAAATCCGAAGAAATGTTATCTTATCGACCGTGCTTTCCGTAAGAGAGACAGGAAGGTGACACAGAGGGTGTGTTTCCCAGGAGCTGGTGTTATTGATATAGTCAACAGGTTGGATATCATAAACCACAGTAAGAGTGGGGTTTGAACCCATGGCGAGTAAGTCGTAAAACTCCAAGCCAGTGGGTAAGCCACTCATAAACGACATAGATAATAATAATAACAATATAATAATATCTTTATTTACTACAAGTACATGTAGCTGACATCAATGACATACTACTATATAGAAAGCCCCTTGTTATGCTGAGCATTTCGGGCAAATTAGGTCCTTGTCCCAGGATGCGACCCACACCAGTCGACTAACTCCTAGGTACCCATTTTACTGATGGGTGAACATGGACAACCGGTGTAAAGAAACACTCCCAATGTTTCTACCCTCGCTGGGAATCGAGAGCAGACCCTCGCCGTGTGAAGTGAGAGCTTTAGTGATCAGATGAGGGAATTAAAAGCGACATAATCAAGTTTGCCGATGACACTAAAACAGGGCGTCGGGTTCATTCTGACGAGGATACTAGAGTGTTACAGGAAGATCTGAATTGACTGATACAGTGATCGGAGAAGTGACAGATGCAGTTTAATATAGACAAATGCTAAGTTATAAGCTTGGAAAGGAAAATAACCATGGCGCTTATAAACTTAATAATGTAGATCTTAATACCACTGATTACGAAAAAGATTTAGGAGCTCTGCTTAGGATTAATCTAAAATCAAGACAGCAGTGCGTAATGTTTGCAATAAAACTAATAGAATTCTTGGCTTCATATCAAGAAGTATAAATAACAGGAGTCCTCAATTTATTCAACTATATATCGTTGGTTAAGCCTCATTCAGATTGTGCTGCAGAGTTCTGGACATAAATGTGTTTGAAAACGTACATAGAAGGATGACAAAGTTAATCTCATATATCAGAAATCATTCCTACGAGGATATAGACTGAGGGCACTGAATCTGCACTCTCTAGAAAGGGGAATATACCCGAAGGGCGTTTCGGGGGTTACCGCCCTCGCGGATGTGATTGAGGTGTATAAATGGAAAACAGGAATGAATAAAGGGATGTAAATAACGTGCTAAAAATATCTAACCAAGACAGGACTCTCAGCAATGAACAGTGTTGGTAACAAGAGTTGTGGATTAGTGGGACAAACTCCCGAGTAGTGTCATTGAAGCTAAAGCCTTGTGTAGGTTTAAAACTAGGTTAGCAAATTACATGAGTGGGTGTGAATTGGACCTGGTACCTGCTTAATTTGGGTAGGTAGATCTGCACAGTACTCACCTATTTGTGGTTGCAGGGGTCGAGTCATAGCTTCTGGCCCCGCCTCTTCATTGGTTGCTACTAGGTCCACTCTCTCCCTGCTCCATGAGCTTTATCATACCTCTTCTTAAAACTATGTATGGATTCTGCCCCATCTACATCACTCTCCAGATTGTTCCACTTCCTGACAACTCTATGACTGAAGAAGTACTTCCTAACATCCCTGTGACTCATCTGAGTCTTCGAGTTCCAGTTGTGACCCCTTGTTGCTGTGTCCCATCTCTGAAACATCCTGTTCCTATCCACCCTGTCAATTCCTCTTAGTATTTTATATGTCGTTATCATGTCATCCCTATCCCTCCTGTCCTCCAGTGTTGTCAGGTTGATTTCCCTTAACCTCTCCTCTTGTCTGCAACAAGACTGCTCCCTGGTCCCTTAGTCCCGGGACTAGTCTTGTTGCTCTCTAATTTCTTGACGTGCTTGACCAGGTGTCGGTACCACAAGTATACTCCTTCATAAGTGTGAATGTGACTTGGACCTGTCTAGCAAGGGCCAGTAGACCTGCCGCAGACAAGTCCAAGTCACATTCTTATGTTATTATATTATTATTATTATTCTTAATTAATTAAGGAGTTCTGGGGAGGAAGATGTCTGAGTGTGGATGAGGAGGAAGACGGGGGAAGAAGACTGGGAGAGCCTGGGGGAGGTCTGGTTGAGGAAGCAGTGATACAGCAACTGCTGAAGGGGGAAGGACGTGCTGTTTTACTCTTCATTATTGTGGCTTTTAAAAGTTGATTTTGAGGTAATGAACATATTTATTGTCTTGTAGATTACTGAAACTTTGATGACGTGTGTATGTGTATATCAAACAATTAATGACTAACAAAAAAAAAAGCGACTTTCTGTTGACAAAAAACTGAGCAACTTTCTAGTTGCTATGAGGCTGTCATGCATGCTGGATGCAATACTAATCATTGCAAATATAATTGGACTTTTGGAATTATGTTGCTTTGTCATCTTCACCTCGTCCCGTATAACTATATTTTATGATCCGAAGAGAAGAAAACAGATTTTTGGAGAATATATTTCCCCCGTGATAGACTGGAAATAGCTTGTTAATATACCCGTGAAGGGGAGAGTG
The DNA here is from genome assembly GCA_009830355.1 of Cherax destructor. NCBI lineage: Eukaryota > Metazoa > Arthropoda > Malacostraca > Decapoda > Parastacidae > Cherax > Cherax destructor. The sequence goes on from WNWK01000013.1 coordinate 1,085,264, forward strand.
TCATGCTACCCCTACGGGTCTAGTGCTAATCCCTCAAAGGGGGGGGATCGTGTCTTCCGGGGACCAGTCCTCCACTTCCCTGGATCAAAAATAATTGCCTCCCATTCCCCGGGTGATGTATATCCCATATAGGTCTAGCACTTCCCCATGACTAATAAATTTAATGGTAATATTTTATCAACAAACAAATAAGTGTTGAATGACTGTAGTTGTATTTATTTTTTTAATTCCCTGTCGCTGTCTGTGACCCATACGGATAAGTGAGTTTATTCAGGTATACACAAATACATTTACATAGATTATCATACATAGCAGCATGTGTGTAGAGAACCTAGGATAACCCAAAAAGTCAGTGACTTATTTCCACTGGCGTCCTTATAGCACTTGTTTTTAAAATCTACTGTAATGTTGATAATCGTATAGCTTGTGGGTGCTTGTGGCTGGTAAGTAAGTAGTAAGTGCAGGCACAGGTACACAAGTACAGTTATCATACATAGTGTAAATTATCTAGGATAACCCATAAAAGTCAAAGTGACTTATTTTCATTGGGGTCCATGAGAGAGGAGGGATCGTTTCTTAACATGGATGAAATGTTTGGCATATTTCCTTACACTTGCTTCTCCTGCTGACCTAGCAGCAAGTAGCTACCTGAGATAATGTTGTGGGTTGCATCCTGGGGAAGAGGACTAAAGGACCCTAATGGAAATAAGACACAAAGTCAGCCGGGATGTTTGGGGGGGACATAATAGTATATTTGTTTTTTATGGAGAATTCCCACTTTTTTTGTTTTTTTAATAATGTTCTGGATGTGTGTTGAATTTTAGTTTGCTGTCTATGTGTATTCCCAAGAATTTACCCTTGTCCTGCCTGTTGAGCATCCAAATGAACATTTAAGCTTTGTTTAGAAACATTATATAGGTCTTGTTAGTTGTAATTCAAGTAGATATTTTTGCAAGTTTGGCATTTACCTTTACATACTGTTAACAGAGAGGACCCCAGTGGAAATAAGTCACTTTGACTTTTTTGGGTTATTCTAAGTAATTTACCCTGTGTATGATAATTGTGCTTATATGTACCTTTACAGAAATAAACTTACTAAGATGGAATGAATAAGAAATACAAGAGAGAATGCATTTGTTTAAAACATTTTATTAAAACAAATTAGCTTAACTCTTTTCCTCTTTTTTCAGTTTCAACATAATGGCAGAGAAGATGACACATTATGAGCAGGTGACTATTCCCCATATTGTTGAGAAATGTAGCTTTTTCAAATTTGGTAGAAATGTATTGCTTATCAGGGTCATAGTGGAATTTCTTAACCTACCAGTGTTCTCAAACCCATGTTCAGTATTCTATTGCAAGAACTCTTTTATTTGATGAAAGTAGGTGTTTTCCATAGATTAACTTAATAACAATAAAATAGTGTACTGTAGAGTTGAGATCTCGCTTTCTTGTACCTCTTCTCCCAGGAGTATACCTGGAGGGTGTTTGGGGGTTCAACTCCCCCATGGCCCAGTCCATGATCTGTATATAATACAGTGGACCCCAAGTTACGTTCACCTCGGAAATCGTACAATTATGTAAGTGTAATATTGTAAGTGCTTTTGTAAGTGTATTTTTGGGGGTCTGAAATGGACTAACCTACTTGACATTATTTCTTAAGGGAGAAAATTCGTTCGGTAATGGTACTTGAGCAGCTTTCTAGAATGAATTATGCTCGTAACTCGGGGGTCCACTGTATATACAGTAAACCCTTTAGTTAATGGTTCAAAAGGAGGAATGGGGTTGCTGGTATTGTAGTTGTGGTGTATAAATAAGAGATTATTTTTACGAGTGAGACACGTGCAACAGTTTGGTATCTTTATTATTGAAACGTTTTACCTACACAGTAGGCTTCTTCAGTCAAATACAGAGGTAGCAAGTGTAGTAGCGAAGTAAAGATGATGTAATCAGTCCATCATAGGGTGAGTCAGTCACGGGGGATGTCAAAAAGAGTTTTGTTTTGTGTTATGCTTGTGTGTTCTGTTGCAACTATGTATCAAGAAAATGTTCAGGGGAAAGGTTTATGTTGGAGTTTAATGTTCTCTATACAAAATGGGCACAGTAATATAACTTAAGTTATATGGAAACATTTATGTAATCTTCCTTTTCAGTAAACTATTTTAAGCAATGTTTTATCTTAAGTCTGCTCAAAATGCATCACTTGATTATGACCTTTTTCATATACGATAAGCCTGTAATCCTGTATATGTATAATGTAATACTATGTATCAGGGAAAATAAAATTTAACAGCAAGCTTAGTGCCTTACAGAGTACTATACCATATATAAATAAATACAGTGGTACCCCGGTTTACGATATTTTTTCATTCCAGAATGCTGTTCAAGTGCCATTACCAAACGAATTTATCTCCTTAAGAAAAGTTGTAAAATAGACTAGTCCTTTTAGACCCCCAAAATTACACTTACAAAAGCATTTAAAAAAATAAACTTACATAAAAGGGTGAGTTTGGGGACCATCGTAAACCGGTACCACTGTACAGTGGTACCCCGAGTTTCGTACTTTATTCGTTCCAGAAGGCTGTTCGAGTGCCGTTACCGAACGAATTTGTTCCCATAAGGAATAATATAAATTAGATTAGTCCGTTTCAAACTCCCAATAATACACTTACAAAAGCACTTACAATAATACACTTACATAATTGTTCGAGTTGGGAGCTGTACAAAACTCGGGGTACCACTGTAATATAATATTAACATCAAATAAAATTCCACTTGTTTATACATCATCCCACTGAAAAAGTAGATTACATTATTAGTTTTATGGTATATATTTTTTCTCATCATAAGTATGCATGCTTATAAACATCACAGAAAAATCAGGCCTCTCAACGTACGAACCACAGCCAGGCTGTGGTTCGTACGTTGGACTGCGTGCGGCCAGCAGTAACAGCCTGGTTGATCAGGCTCTGGTCCAACAGGAGGCCTGGTCACGGACCGGGCCGCGGGGGCGTTGACCCCTGGAATTCTCTCCAGGTAGACTCCAGGATAACCTATTGTTTTGGAAATAGAATATGTACTGAAATACTATGTTTGGGTTCTTGACCTAAACTGTATACAGTCGGGTCCCGCTTTACAGCACTTCGCTAATGCAGTGGTTTTCAATTTTACCCATTCTTCATTTATTCAGACTTCTACAATAAATATATTCACCACTCACTATGAGCCAAGGATGAAAACATTTTAAGGTAAGTAATGTGTTTACTGTATATGCAATTTTTTAGGCCTAGCTCTGTTGCTCACTTAATATATGATAGTGCAAACATATTATCAGGCTTTTATATGCATTTGAAAGTGAAAAAAGGTTATGTTTCACTTTACAGTGATTTTCACTTAACATCAGTAGCCCAGAACCTAAGCTGGTGCATAAGCTGGGCATGCCTGTACATCGCAGGATTTCCCTTCCTCTTGATGCACTCCTTAAGTCTCCAAGGCACTAATAATGCTGACTTATGGAGGGTAGAGTCGTCGATACCCTCCCACACCTTCTTACTAGCATTTGAAATTTTGGGGTTAGAGGACACATCCATGCTTGTATTTAGTTTCATATGTTTTCAATCAGATTAAAGTTACTTGAAATTCCAGGCCTGTCATTAAAGTATGGAAAATCACAATCATTTAGCCATTTCTTTATGTCTGGCAGTATGGCAAGGCAAATACATAAAATTCAAAAGTTGCCCTGGCACTTCTCGAAACTGTCAGGCAAATAATCTGATAAAAGCTTACTTATGCACAAGTATATTTATGACACCTACTGTATAAGATCAACAGTGTGAGAACAAAAGTTTTAAAACTAGTATATGTCTTGTGATAATCAGAGTTTTTAAACATTCAGGTACTATTATAATATTGGGTTAAGATGATTACCTAGATTTGATTTACCTAACAGTACAATACAGAGTTTTTAAATACTGTATCAATAATAGTGTTATAGATGTAGCATTCCTTGTTTCTAGCCAAGAAATCATCCTTATCAGTTCAGGTGCTATCATATCTTTTGGTTCAGGGTCACAAAATATGGAATTTATATCTAGGTGAAGAGACTTATCACTTAGTTGTACAATAATTTTTTTTAACCCTTTGAGGGTTGGGGTCTCTGCTCTCAAACTTGCTCTCAGGATTGGAAAATTAAAAACAAATAGAGAATCTTTGTTTTCTGAAGGTAATCAAACAAAAAGTACCAAATTGGATGGAAAACTGACGAAATTATGCTTTTGTGAATTTTGCTGTGTCAGCAATATTTATGCACTGGCAATTTTGCTCAATTTGAGTACAATTTTAGGCGATTACATTATTCCAGTCGACCAAATTCTTAGCTATTTCTTTAGTATTCCTTCTATTCTATCAAGTGAGTACAAGAAATTGCCCATTCAACTATTTCAACTACCCAATAAAGTCATCAGAAATTGGTAATTTGGCCAATTTCACACAAAATTCAAGAAATGCCAATTTCAAAACAGGGTCCAGTATAAATAATAGACATTCCTGGAACTAAAAACACTTCCTCTGTTCATTAGTTACATTCCCAAGCCTCTCCAATATTACACATGAATTCCATTTAAACATTTTATTTACACAAAAAATAAAAAATTTACTGTTATGCATTATTGTAATAATTGTATAAATAATATCATTGCATTCCTAAAAGTGTGTTAGACTGGATAGATGGACACATATTGGATGAGTGCTGTCACTCGTGCTCTGGAATATTGGCAAAAATAGAACATTTTCACTATTTTTAGCTTAATTTCAAACTTCTTTCAGTCCTGAAACCTATCAGAATCATCTCTATTTCTTTAAGGAATCTTCCATTCTATCAAATGAGACCAAGACACCAAGAATACAACCATAGAAACCATACGAAAATACACTGCAAAGTCACCGATTTAAGCCAAAAGCACAGTTGCAGTGTTTTTCCCCCATTATGCACTACTTGTTGCAGAATTTTTTTATATGGTGCACACTTACTGCATAGACCCATTCTCTCATATCTAGGCCCAAAATTATCACTCATAGCTTATCTGAGTGAACTGAGCTCATGGCATAGAACTACAGGACCAACCTGGGCTTCAAAGCCATAGAACAGTAGGATCCACCCTCAGTGTTAACTATCATGACCTCTAATACAGTGGTAAGCATGGATATTTTTTAAAATTGTTATATGTATACCATTTATTTTACTGTTTTTTATCATTCTCAGTCAACCATGTTTTTTTTTTATGACAGCTTGTTCATGAGGCTCGTGAGGCCTTTATGTCTGGCAAGACGAGAGAAGTTTCATTTCGGAAACAGCAGTTAAAGGCCCTCAAACGCATGTATGAGGAGAATGAGGCTGCATTTTGCAAAGCATTGGCTAAAGACCTCAATAAGGTAAGAATATTTTTGTATCATTTATTGAATATACGTACGTACACAGTATTTAGAAATGTGGGCTTGACTATATTTCCCTTGTGGTTTATGTACTGCATAAAAAAAACTATATTTTATCACATGTAAGGCTGTTAAAATGATAAGCCATTTGATTATAATACTGTACCTTTAAATTAAATTGCTAATTAATGTGCAGTACTGGATTAAATGTGGCAACTAAAGGCCCCAACAAGAGAGGTACCCCAGCAAAATAGGGTTCAGAAGAGTCTTGGCACAAATGTAATTAAGTTTCAAATACTTTCTTGTTAAAAATTCATATCTGTAGAAAAAAATAGAACAAAACTAGTTGACACCATGTATGATAAAACCAAGTGGCAGGGCTCTCCACAAGTTCCTTGTCTTGAGGCTGTCACAACTCTTAATCCACTCCTCTCAGCGTGCATGTCAGTAACGTGTATTAGTAATTTTGGATGGTGAGTGGAAAGGTGGATAAATTATATGAACGTAAAGGTAATTAAACTGTCGTATCTGAGCGCCTCTGCAAAGACAGTGATTATGTATGAGTGAGGTGAAAGTGTTGAATGATGATGAAGTATTTTCTTTTTGGGGATTTTCTTTCTTTTTGGGTCACCCTGCCTCAGTGGGAGATGGCCGACTTGTTAAAAAAAAAAAAAGGTAACTGGCAATTATTTAATGAAATCCAAGCTGTGTCAATGTGCAATCTTTCTTGTATAGAAAGAATGAATGAGAAAAATGGTTTATTTGATTGTAGTTATATTATACGCTTGAAAGAATATGTATCAGGTTCTCGGCGTATATAAACAAAATAATCATAAGAAGAATGGTTGTACTGTACTTATATTTTTTTCTGTTAACAGCCAAAACAAGAGTCCATTTTGCTTGAGTTGAACATTCTGAAGGATGATATAAGGCACATTCTTGCCCGTATTGATGAGTGGGTGAAACCAGAGACAGTAAGTGAACATAAAATGACATTGGTGTATTTTTATTGTAAGTTAATTAATGCTTATTATATAGAAAATTACCATATATTGCATGAAGATAGGTAGAAAAATATACAAATTATTTGATAAATACCTTAATGTAACAAGCAATTTTCTTCAACAGACACCAACCAACATTGTAACCATATTTGACAAGACTTCGATTTTTCATGACCCATATGGTGTTGTACTTATTATGGGAGCATGGAACTACCCAGTCCAGCTGTCTCTCCTGCCATTATCAGGTAAATGAACATTTTATATTGGAATGTCTTTATGTAACTCTGGTGTTTAGTAATGCCACTATACATATAGTGTTTTTCTCCTACATGATTTTATTACTGGCATACTACTTGTGAGAGGGGTTGATTTGATGGTGGTGAAGGGCTCTTCATCCAAGGAATTATTTATCCTTCCTTCTTTGGATTAACCCTGAATACTTCTATTTCCCAGGCACTGTGTAACCTGTAAAGGTTTAGCACTTCACCGTGATTATTTTTATTTCAACACACTGGCCGTATCCCGCCGAGGCAGGGTGACCTAAATAGAAGAGAAAAATTAAAGTTTTTGTATTTGAATTTAGTTATGTATACAGGAGAAGGGGATACTAGCCCCTTGCTCCCAGCATTTTAGTCACCTCTTATGACACACATGGCTTACAGAGGAAGAATTCTGTTCCACTTTTTCATGAAAATAAGTGGAAATAAAGAATAACAAGAACTGTTAAGAAAATGAAGAAAACCCAGATGGGTGTGTATATACATACTTGTACATGCATTGTAGTGTGACCTAATTGTAAGTAGAGGTAGCAAGATATACCTGTTATACTGTGTGTTTATGAGACAAAAAAAAAAAGACACTAGCAATCCTACCATCATGTAAAATAATTGCAGGTTTCCGTTTCACACTCACTTGGCAGGACGGTAGTACCTCCCTGGGTGGTTGCTGTCTACCAGCCTACTAACTAGGTTCACCATGATTATACAGTAATAATAATTACCTTGCTGTTAATGTTCAATAAATTACTGAAGATTCTGTATAGTCATTGGTTAAGATATTTGGGATAAAATGGTGTTATTGCAAGTTATTAAACTTGTTAAAATGGAAAACAGATTTTGTTTCTTTCAGAGGAATAATTGCTGTGGGAATTTAGTATAATCAGTCTGCTTTTTTGTGATGTCTTTAACCCTCAAAGGGTTAAAGCACTCAGTTACTGAAATGTTACCTTCCCATTGTAACTCATCATATTTTGTACAGAAAATACTTGTGCTGCATTATCACTTAAAACTTAGATTGCATACTATATTTCTTATCTGAATACCTGTGCTATATACGTATTTCCTACCTTAATATCTGTGGTAGTATGTATTAGATCACGTGCGATCATGGCGTAATAGCACACAATATGTGCTAAAGGAATAACTGGCAAAGTGGGGAGATGGATCTTCAACTTCCTAACCAATCGAACACAAAGAGTAGTGGTCAACAGAGATAAATTGGAAGCTGCCATAGTGAAAAGCTCTGTTCCACAAGGCACAGTACTCGCCCCCATCCTGTTCCTCATCCTCATATCAGACATAGACAGAGATGTAATCCACAGCACCGTGTCATCCTTTGCAGACGATACTAGGATCTGCATGAGACTGTCGTCTATTGAGGACACGGTTAACCTCCAAGAAGATATAAACCAAGTTTTCCAATAGGCAACGGAAAACAATATGATGTTCAATGAGGACAAATTCCAACTACTCCATTATGGAAAACTGGAGGAGATAATAACTAGAACAGAGTATACTACAAACTCATGCAATATAGCAGAAAAATAATGTGAGGGACCTGGGAGTGGTAATGTCTGAGGATCTCACTTTCAAGGATCACAACAGTGCCATGATCTCAACTGCAAGGAAAATGATAGGATGGATAATGAGAACGTTCAAAACAAGAGATGCCAAGCCAGTGATGATCCTTTTCAAATCACTTGTTCGCTCTAGGCTGGAATACTGCTGTACATTAACATCTCCGTTCAAAGCAGGTGAAATTGCAGATCTAGAGAGTGTACAGAGAACCTTTACTGCACATATAGGTTCCATCGAACACCTCAACTACTGGGAACGCTTGGAAGCACTTGACTTGTACTCTCTGGAACGCAGGCGAGAGAGAGATATAATCTACACTTGGAAAATCCTAGAAGGAATGATCATGAATCTGCACACACAAATCACTCCCTACGAAAGTAAAAGACTGGGCAGGCGATGCAAGATACCCCTAATGAAAAGTAGGGGCGCCATTGGTACACTAAGAGAAAACACCATAAGTGTCCGGGGCCTAAGACTGTTAAACAGCCTCCCACCAAGCATAAGGGGAATTACCAATAGGCCTCTGGCTGCCTTCAAGAGGGAGCTGGACAGATACTTAAAGTCAGTATCGGATCAGTCGGGCTGTGGTTCATACGTTGGACTATGTGTGGCCAGCAGTAACAGCCTGGTTGATCAGGCCCTGATCCACCGGGAGGCCGGGTTGTGGACCAGGCCGCGGGGGCGTTGATCCCCGGAATACCCTCCAGGTAGACTCCAGGTAGGTACACTACTTGCTTCAGCCTGCCTGAGCATACATAGGTTGTAATCCTAGAGCTGTTCCAAATCTGTACACAAACAAACTATTAACCCACTTATTGTAATATCCATGTTAAAAAATTAAATTTTATCATTGTTATTATTATTACTATTTTTTAACATGCTGGTCGTCTTCCACCATTGTCTTACCAGAGATGTGCAGATACAACAGTTTAGATATCCCTCCAAACAGCAAATATCCCAAACCCCTCCTTGAGTTCAGGCACTGTAGTTCTCATCTCCAGGACTCAAGTCTGGCTAACTGGTTTCCCTGAACCCCTTCACAAAATATTACCTTGCTCACACTCCAACAGTTCGTCAGGTCCCAAAAACCACTTGTCTCCACTCTTCTATCTAATGTGCGCACACATGCCAGCTGCATGTCCAAGCCCCTTGCACACAAAACCTCCTTTACCCCCTCCATCCTTTCCTAGGACAACCCCTGTTATTATTTATTATTATTTTTTTTTTCAACAAGTCGGCCGTCTACCACCGAGGCAGGGTGACCCAAAAAGAAAGAAAATTCCCAAAAAGAAAATACTTTCATCATCATTCAACACTTTCACCACACTCATACATAATCACTGTCTTTGCAGAGGCGCTCAGATACGACAGCTGAGAATAGTCCCTCCCAGCTGTCACTATCCCAGACCCCTCCTTTAAAGTGCAGGGATTGTACTTCCCATTTCCAGGATTCAAGTCCAACTAAATCAATTAACTGGTTTCCCTGAATCCCTTCACAAAATGTTACCCTGTTCACACTCCAACAGCTCGTCAGGTCCCAAAAACCATTCGTTTCCATTCACTCCTATCTAACACGCTCACACATGCTTGCTGGAAGTTCAAGCCCCTTGCCCACAAAACCTCCTTTACCCCCTCCCTCCAACCTTTTCTAGGATGACCCCTACCCCGCCTTCCTTCCCCTACAGATTTATACGCTCTCCAAGTCATTCTACTTTGATCCATTCTCTCTAAATGACCAAACCACCTCAACAACCCCTCTTCAGCCCTCTGACAAATACTTTTATTAACTCCACACCTTCTCCTAATTTCCACATTCCGAATTTTCTGCATAATATTTAGACCGCATATTGCCCTTAGACAGGACATCTCCACTGCCTCCAGCCTCCTCCTCGCTGCAGCATTTGCAACCCGTGCTTCACACCCATATAAGAGTGTTGGTACCACTATACTTTCGTACATTCCCTTCTTTGCTTCCATGGATAACTTTTTTTGTCTCCACAGATACCTCAACGCACCACTCACCTTTTTTCCTTCATCAATTCTATGGTTAACCTCATCCTTCATAAACCCATCCGCTGACACATCAACTCCCAAATATCTGAAAACATTTACTTCTTCCATAATCCCTCTCTCCAATATGATATCCAATTTTTCTTTATTTAAATCGTTTGATACCCTCATCACCTTACTCTTATCTATGTTCATTTTCAACTTTCTACCTTTACACACCCTCCAAAACTCGTCCACTAACCTTTGCAACTTTTCTTTAGAATCTCCCATAAGCACAGTATCATCAGCAAAAAGTAACTGTGTCAACTCCCATTTTGCATTTAATTCCCCATAATTTAATCCCACCCTCTCCCCAACACCCTAGCATTTACTTCTTTTACAACCCCATCTATAAATATATTAAACAACCATGGTGACATTACACATCCCTGTCTAAGACCTACATTTACCGGGAAGTAATCTCCCTCTCTCCTACACACCCTAACCTGAGCCTCACTATCCTCATAAAAACTCTTTACAGCCTTCAGTAACTTACTACCTATTCCATACACTTGCAACATTTGCCACATTGCTCCCCTATCCACTGTATCATATGCCTTTTCTAAATTCATAAATGCAATGAAAACTTCTCTACCTTTATCTAAATACTGTTCACATATATGCTTCACTGTAAACACTTGATCTACACATCCCCTACCCACTCTAAAGCCTCCTTGCTCATCTGCAATCCTACTCTGTCTTACCTCTAATTCTTTCAATAATAACCCTGCCATACACTTTACCTGGTATACTCAGTAAACTTCTTTCTTTCTTTCAACACGTCGGCCGTTTCCCACCGAAGTGGGGTGGCCCAAAATGAAAAACGAAAGTTTCCCATTTTACATTTAGTAATATATACAGGAGAAGGGGTTACTAGCCCCTTGCTCCCAGCATGTTAGTCGCCTCTTACGACACGCATGGCTTACGGAGGAAGAATTCTGTTCCACTTCCCCATGGAGATAAGAGGAAATAAGAACAAGAACTAGTAAGAAAATAGAAGAAAACCCAGAGGGGTATGTGTATATACATATGCTTGTACATGAATGTGTAGTGTGACCTAAGTGTAAGTAGAAGTAACAAGACATACCTGAAATCTTGCATGTTTATGAGACAGAAAAAAGACACCAGCAATCCTACCATCATGTAAAACAAATACAGGCTTTCGTTTTACACTCACTTGGCAGGACGGTAGTACCTCCCTGGGCGGTTGCTGTCACTCAGTAAACTTATTTCCCTATAATTCTTACACTCTCTTTTATCCCCCTTCCCTTTATATAAAGGAACTATACATGCTCTCTGCCAATCCCTAGGTACCTTCCCCTCTTTCATACATTTATTAAACAAAAATACCAACCACTCCAGCACTATATCCCCCCTGCTTTTAACATTTCTGTCATGATCCCGTCAGTTCCAGCTGCTTTACCCCCTTTCATTCTACGTAATGCCTCACACACCTCCCCCACACTCACATCCTGCTCTTCTTCACTCCTAAACGATGTTGTACCTCCCTGGCCAGTACATGAAATTAGCGCCTCTCTTTTTATCGACATTTAAAAGTTCCTCAAAATATTCCCGCCATCTACCCAATACCTCCAGCTCCCCATCTACTAACTCCCCTACTCTGTTTTTAACTGACAAATCCATTCGTTCCCTAGGGTTTCTTACCTTGTTTATCTCACTCCAAAATTTCTTCTTGTTTTCAGCAAAATTTCTTGACAAAGCCTCTCCCATTCTCTCATCCGCTCTTCTTTTGCACTCTCTCACCACTCTTCACCTTTCTTTTACTCTCCATATACTCTGCTCTTCTATTAACACTTCTGTTTTGTAAAAACCTCTCATAAGCTACCTTTTTCTCTTTTATCACACACTTTACTTCTTCATTCCACCACTCACTCCTCTTTCCTCCTGCACCCACCCTCCTATAGCCACAAACCTCTGCCCCACATTCTAATACTGCATTTTTAAAACTATCCCAACTCTCTTCAACCCCCTCATTACTTATACTTGCACTAGCCCACCTTTCTGTCAATAGTTGCTTATATCTCACCCTAACTTCCTCCTCCCTTAGTTTATACACTTTTACCTCTCTCTTACTTGCTGTTGCCATTTTCTTTTTGCCCCATCTACCTTTTATTCTAACTGTAGCTACAACTAAATAATGATCCGATATATCTGTTCCCCCTCTATAAACATGTACATCCTGAAGCCTACCCATCAACCTTTTATCCACCAATACATAATCCAACAAACTACTTTCTTTACGTGCTATATCATACCTTGTATATTTATTTATCCTCTTTTTCATAAAATATGTATTACTTATTACCAAACCTCTTTCTACACATAGCTCAATTAATGGTTCCCCATTTACATTTACCCCTGGCACCCCAAATTTACCTACTATTCCCTCCACAACATTTTTACCCACTTTAGCATTAAGATCCCCAACCACAATTACTCTCTCACTTGGTTCAAAACTCCCCACACACTCACTCAACATTTCCCAAAAACTCTCTCTCTCCTCTACACTTCTCTCTTCTCCAGGTGCATAAACACTTACTATAACCCACTTTTCACATCCAACCTTTATTTTACTCCACATAATCTTTGAATTTATTCATTTATATTCCCTCTTTACCTGCCATAACTGATTATTTAACATTATTACCACTCCTTCTTTAGCTCTAACTCTATTTGAAACCCCTGACCTAATCCCATTTATTTCTCCCCACTGAAACTCTCCTACCCCCTTCAGCTTTGTCTCACTTAAAGCCAGGACATCCAGCTTCTTTTCATTCATAACATCTACAATCATCTCTTTCTTATCATTCGCACAACATACACGCACATTCAAACATCCCACTTTGACGGTTTTCTTCTTTTTCTTTTTAGTAAGCTATACAGGAAAAGGGGTTACTAGCCCATTGTTCCCGGCATTTAAGTTGACTTTTACAACACGCATGGCTTATGGAGGAAAGATTCTTATTCCACTTCCCCATGGATATGAAAGGAAAAGCAATAAGAACAAGAACTATTAAGATACAATCAAAGAAAACTCAGATGAGTGTGTATACATAAACGTGTACATGTATGTGTAGCGTGACCTAAGTGTAAGTAGAAGTAGCAAGACGTACCTGAAATCTTGCATGTTTATGAGACAGAAAAAAGACACCAGCAATCCTACCATCATGTAAAACAAATACAGGCTTTCGTTTTACACTCACTTGGCAGGACGGTAGTACCTCCCTGGGTGGTTGCTGACTACCAACCTACTACCTACTATTATTATTATTATTATTATTATGGAAAAAGGTATATGGGTAGTGTTTACTGTTAAGTGTTACTTTATTATCAGATATCCATTTTCATTTGATCTCAGGTGCTATAGCTGCTGGCAACTGTGCCATCATCAAACCATCAGAAGTTTCATCTGCAACAGCAGAAACAATTGCTGAGCTCATCCCCAAGTATCTGGATAATGTATGTTAAAATTTGTGTTGCCTGCAAATTGCATTTTTTTTAAACACATCTGCCATCTCCCACCGAAGCAAGGTGACCCAAAAAAGAAACACTTTCACATCATTCAACACTTTTAAGTACATACTTGTAAATTATTTATTGCAGAAGTTGTCAGTAATATGTACTGAAGCATATTGATACACTTGTGTAGTGTATTATAAGTAATTCCAGTTATGTTATATTTGTGATCCCTTGTTACTTGTGACGTCAGAGGCCTGCGCATGTGTGCGCTCAGAGAGAGGCCTTCTCTCATTCTCGATATAGGCTTACTACTGAACAAAAGGGCTGGGCCTACCTCCTTTCTCACTATACAATATACCAACATATCCATCCATCTGTGAGTTTGATTACACCGTATTTGTTCTCCCAAGATCCACACAACAAATGGTGCCAGCAGTGGGCCCGTAATTTCTGTCGATTACGGTGATTTTATGAGATAGATTTTAACAAGCCGGCATCTTGTGTACCGTGAGTAAGCCTCCAGAGAACACGCTACCAGCTACCAACTCCAAGCAGAATTCGTCAGCCTGTCTACACTGTTCCTGGTCAGCTAAGTGCCTTATCTCTTATTTGTTTAAACCTACGAGGGGTAGACCCGGGTTTTGCAAATTAAGCTACGAGATAAGCCAGTCTATGAGGGGAAGTGCCCAAGTCAGCCAAGCCACCTATCCTGTTACATCACCCTAGCCTTAAGCCAGCAAGCCAACCCAGCTGACTCTGAGAAGTAAGCCAGTAAGCCAACCCAGCTGTGTGGGTCTTGGGAGAACAAATATGGTGTAATCAACTCACAGATGGATGGATATGTTTGTATATTGTATAGTGAGGAAGGAGGTAGGCCCAGCCCTTCTGTTCAGTAGTAAGCCTATATTGAGAATGAGTGGAAGGCCTTTCTCTGAGCGCACACATGCGCAGGCCTCTGACGTCACAAGTAACAAGGGATCACAAATATAACATAACTAGAATTACTTATACTGTACTACACTACACAAGTGTATCAATATGCTTCAGTACATATTACTGACAAAGTTGGTGAATTGAATATGCAAAGGGCTGCAGATAATATTCTGAACACAGATCAATTAGATGAATTGAAAGCATTTTAATGCATATTGTGCAAGAAGCTTACATATTGCAGCAATCTTTAAGAGAAATAAAAAGAAACATTTTCCCTGAATTCCTTCACTAAATATTACCCTGCTCACACTCCAACAGCTCGTCAGGTCCCAAAAACCATTCATTTCCATTCACTCCTATCTAACACGCTCACACACACTTGCTGGAAGTCTAAGCCCCTCGCCCACAAAACCACCTTTACCCCCTCCAACCTTTTCTAGGATGACCCCTACACCTCCTTCCTTCCCCTACAGATTTGTATGCTCTCCAAGTCATTCTACTTTGATCCATTCTCTCTAAATGACCAAACCACCTCAACAACCCCTCTTCAGCCCTCTTGACAAATACTTTTAGTAACTCCACACCTCCTCCTAATTTCCACACTCCGAATTTTCTGCATAATATTTACACCACACATTGCCCTTAGACAGGACATCTCCACTGCCTCCAGCCGCCTCCTTGCTGCAGCATTTGCAACCCATGCTTCACACCCATATAAGAGTGTTGGTACCACTATACTTTCATACATTCCCTTCTTTGCCTCCATGGATAACGTTTTTTTGTCTCCACAGATACCTCAACGCACCACTCACCTTTTTTCCTTCATCAATTCTATGGTTAACCTCATCCTTCATAAACCCATCCGCTGACAAGTCAACTCCCAAATATCAGAAAACATTTACTTCTTCCATAATCCCTCTCTCCAGTGTGATATACAATTTTTCTTTATTTAAATCGTTTGATACCCTCATCACCTTACTCTTATCTATGTTCACACACTCTGCCAATCCTTAGGTACCTTCCCCTCTTTCATGATCCCGTCAGTTCCTGCTGCTTTACCCCCTTTCATTCTATGTAATGCTTCACGCACCTCCCCCACACTCGCATCGTGCTCTTCCTCACTCCTAAAAGATGTTATACATCCCTGACCAGTGCATGAAATTACCGCCTCCCTTTCTTCATCGACATTTAAAAGTTCCTCAAAATATTTCCGCCATCTACCCAATACCTCCAGCTCCCCATCTACTAATTCCCCTATTCTGTTTTTAACTGACAAATCCATTCATTCCCTAGGCTTTCTTAACTTGTTTATCTCACTCCAAAACTTTTCTTATTTTCCGCAAAATTTCTTGACAGTGCCTGTCCCACTCTTTCATCTGCTCTCCTTTTGCACTCTCTCACCACTCTCTTCACCTTTATTTTACTTTCCATATACTCTGCTCTTCTTACAACACTTTTGTTTTGTGAAAACTTCTCTTAAGCTACCTTTTTCTCTTTTATCACGCCCTTTACTTCATCATCCCACTAATCACTCCTCTTTCCTCCTGCACCCACCCTCCTATAGCCACAAACTTCTGCCCCATATTCTAATACTGTATTTTTAAAACAATCCCAATCCTCTTCAACCCCCCCACTATTCATACTTACCCACCTTTCTGCCAAAAGTTGCTTATATCTCACCCTAACTTTCTCCTCCCTTAGTTTATACACTTTCACCTCTCTCTTACTTGCTGTTGCCATTTTCCTTAAGTCCCATCTACCTCTTACTCTAACTGTAGTTACAACTAAATAATGATCCTATACGTATATCCATTGCTTCTCTATAAACATGTACGTACATCCTGAAGCCTACCCATTGATTTAGCCGGACTTGAGTCCTGGAAATGAGAAGTACAATGCCTGCACTTTAAAGGAGGAGTCTGGGATAGACAGCTTGGAGGGACTATTCTAAACTGTAGTATCTGAGTGCCTCTGCAAAGACAGTGATTATGTATGAGTGAGGCAAAAGTGTTGAATGATGATGAAAGTATTTTCTTTTTGGGGATTTTCTTTCTTTTTGGGTCACCCTGCCTCGGTGGGAGACGGTCGACTTGTTGAAAAAAAAAAAAGGAACATTTACTAAGTAATTTAAATACTGCATCAGCTGAAGAATATATTGCATATGGCTTAAGACTGCTGTGAGAAATTTGTTTGGGATGAGTCCTTTGAAAATTGTAATGGAAACAGATTGATATATGAATTATATTTTTTTTTTTTTACAATGCTTTGCTTTAGGAGTTGTATGGGTATGTAAATATTGAAAGGAATAATAATACTGTACATTGTATAAATGTTAGGAGATGTGAAGTACTGAATCAGGTTGAATTGTGTGTAATCTATAATGTGTAAACTTTAAAGTACTGTTTTAAGAGGAATCAAATTCAGGTTGTAATAAGCAATATGTACTATGGGAGATGGGATATTTAACACAACTTGCCAAGGGAGAATATGTTGCTTCATATGTACTCACCTAGTTGTGGTTGCAAGGGTTGAGTCATAGCTCCTGGCCCCGCCTCTTCACTGGCCGCTACTGTGTCACTCTCCCTGCGCCATGAGCTTTATCATACCTCTTCTTAAAGCTATGAATGGAACCTGCCTCCACTACATCGCTTCCCAAACTATTCCACTTCCTGACCACTCTGTGACTGAAGAAATACTTCCTAACATCCCTGTGATTCATCTGAGTCTTCAACTTCCAACAGTGTCCCCTTGTTGTGTCCCATCTCTGGACCATTGTCTCTGTCCACCTTGTCAATTCCTCTCAGTATTTTATGTCGTTATCATGTCCCCCCTATCTCTCCTGTCCTCCAGTGTCATCAGGTCGATTTCCCTTAACCTCTTCTCATAGGACATACCTCTTAGCTCCGGGACTAGTCTTGTTGCAAACCTTTGCACTTTCTCTAGCTTCTTTACGTGCTTGGCTAGGTGTGGGTTCCAAACTGGTGCTGCATACTCCAATATGTGTATGTGTGTGTGTGTGCATGTATGCGCATGTGCATATGTTTGCATATGCATGTATGTGTGTGCACACGTGCGTGTGTGCATGAGTGACAAGTGCAGTGAACAAGATATGTACAAGTTTAAATTTTTCTCTTATTTTTGGCAGTATTTAACATTAAATGTACTATGTATTACAGGAATGCTTTAAAGTTGTGTGTGGAGGAGTTGCAGAAACCACAGAGTTGCTGAAGCAACGTTTTGACTACATTTTTTACACGGGATCACCTCAGGTTGGCAAAATTGTGAGAGATGCTGCCAATAAGTATCTTACTCCTACTACTCTTGAGTTAGGTGGTAAAAGGTAAGTAATTACGTTTATATTTACTACTTTATTTATAATCTTTTATGAAATGTGTGACCTCTTGTCAGCTTCAGATTATCTTCATAATCTTGTTTAAATTAAAATGTCAATAAAGGTGCTCCTCTACTTATGATGGTTTGACTTATGATATTTCGCCTTTACGATGGTTCAAGAGCAATTACTTTGGAAATGAAACTTAACATAATTACCCAGCATGAAGGCGGCAAGTCTGTAACTTGTATTCATTTACAGTGGACCCCCGAGTTTCGTAAAAACTTCACTCCTGAAGTCTGCTCAAGTGCCATTACCGAACGAATTTTCTCCCTTAAGGAAAAATTTCACGTAGGTTAGTCTATTTCAGACCCCCAAAAATACTTTTCCACAAGCACTTACAATATTATACTTACATAAATGTACGATTTCCGGGGTTTACGAAACTCGGGGGTCCACTGTATTTACTTTTCAATACAGTGGACCCCCGGTTTACGTCATTAATTCGTTCCAGAATGCTGTTCAATTGCCATTACCAAACGAATTTGTTCCCATAAGGAATAATGTAAATTAGATTATTCCTTTTAGACCCCCAAAAATACACTTAAAAAAGCACTTACAAAAATACACTTACATAATTGTTCGAGTTTGGAGCAGTACATAAACCGGGGGTCCACTGTACTGGTATTTAGTTACAGTAATTATTTGTTTATTTACTTATTCAATGGCAGAAGTTATTTATTTATTTATTTAGCAAAGCATATCATATTCATATTGACTTACGATATTTTCAAATTACGACAGGTTCGTCAGAATGTAACCCCATTGTAAGTCAAGGAGCACCTGTACTTTCTTGAAATTACTTTTTTAATCCTGCAAATGACTGTTTTTTTTTCAGTCCACTTTACATTGACGAGAGCGTTGATATGGATATTGCAGTTCGACGCATTTTGTGGGGAAAGTGTATTAATGCTGGCCAAACTTGTATTGCACCTGATTATGTTCTTTGCTCTAAGCAAGTACAAAACAAGTTTGTGGACAAGGCACGGGAGGTTCTCCAAGAGTGGTATGGGGATGATCCTAAGAATTCCCCTGATCTGTGCAGGATTGTGTCTGAAAAGCATGTGGAGTGAGTACATTTTAAAATTTTACGCTGTAAATAAACTTTCTAACATTATGAAAGTATTCATGTTATGACATGAATAGAGAAACTTGTGTTCTGGGTAGTTCTAAAATTCATAGATGGTCAATGTACAAATGACAGCAGTAATCAGTGATGGAACAAGGACGCAAAGTTACACAGACAGCTCAAATAAATTATTGACTAGTACAAAATAAATTAAGACCTCAGCCTTGTTCCTTTCATTAATGTGGTTAATACAAAATATTTTTTTTTAATACAACAGTCATCCCACCAAGGGACGACAAAATATACTGAAACTAATTTCCAAATGTATTTACAGGCGACTAGCAGAGTATCTTAAGGATGGCAAAATTGTAATTGGTGGGGATGTAAATAAAGAAGAAAAATGGGTATCTCCTACCATTTTAGTGGATGTCTCTCCCAAAAGCAAGGTATAGAACAGTATAGTACGTATTATGTTAGACTAGATTATATTAATATTTTGACAGAAATTTGCTGTAACTTTTAAAAGATTTGAAGGTTCTTAAGTACTGGCTAAGGAGCCAGTAATCTATTCTGTCTGTCACTGTTGCAAAGCCATAGACCTGGAGGGGGAAAATGAAGTTAGTAGTAACTGATATAACATAACTGTTGAGATGAGAGAACTAATTCCTGAAAATTTACTTCTACATTGGGGGTGTGGTGACTAATATTTGTGTGTGAGTGTGTTAGGCAGGAGTGAATGGAGGCGAATGGTTTGTGGGACCTGGCGAACTGTTGGAGTGTGAGCAGGGTAATATTTTGTGAAGTGATTCGGGGAAACCGGTTAGCTGGACTTGAGTCCTGGAGGTGGGAAGTACAGTGTCTGCACTTTAAAGGAGCGGTTTGAGATATTGGATGTTTTAAGTGACATCTAAACTGTCATATCTGGGCAACTCTGCAAAGACAGTGATTATGTGTGAATGATGATGAAAGTGTTGATGACCCAAAAAAAAAACACTTTCACCATCATTGGCTCCTTCATTGTCTTGCCAGAGGCATGCCAGTCTGGCTAACCAGTTTCCCTGAATCTCTTCACAAAATATTACCTTGCTCACACTCCAACAGCTGCCTCCACTCACTCTTCTCTATCATGGAGTGAGTGATGGCGAAAGTGTTTCTTCTTTTTCGGGTCACCCTACCTCAAGTCTGTCCTGGACCAGTATAAAATCACAGCTGTGACTTGATAGTGGTACATGGCAGATTGAAACATTGTTGAAAGTTTCCTTTACTAAGTATGGCTTATTTCTCAGTTTGAAGAATCCTTATCATACTACACAGCATTGTCAATTTCCAGGTGATGACTGAAGAAATATTTGGACCCATTCTGCCCATTATGAATGTTGATTCTCCATATGATGCTATAAAGTTCATCAATGAAAGGTGAGGTAACATTATAAGTGATGATAATAATAATAATAATAATAATAATAATAATAATAATAATAAATCATTTTTAGTTACAATGATACTGTACATAGATATATTGATGAGTAAATATGGTTCTGTATTTTTTTTCAATAGGTTAGCCGTCTCCCACATGTATACAATTTTGTAATGGTTATTCTAAATCCTTACATTATTTTTGTATTAATTTTTATTAACACATCGGCCATTTCCCACCAAGGCAAGGTGACCCAAAAAAGAAAAACTTTCATCATCATTCACTCCATCACTGTCTTGCCAGAGGCATGCTTACACTACAGTTTTAAAACTGCAACATTAACACCCCTCCTTCAGAGTGCCAACACTGCTTCTCATCTCCAGGAATCAAGTCCGGCCTGCCGGGAAGTACAGTGCCGGCACTCTGAAGGAGGGGTGTTAATGTTGCAGTTTTAAAACTAGTGTAAGCATGCCTCTGGCAAGACAGTGATGGAGTGAATGATGAAAGTTTTTCTTTTTTGGGTCACCCTGCCTCTTACCTGCCTATTTCATTTTGGCTTTAGTAATTTTACATTACAGTGGACCCTCGCTATTCGAACACTCCAAAACTCGCCCTTTTATGTAAGTTTATTATTGTAAGTGCTTGTATAAGTGTATTTTTGGGGGGTCTGAAATGGACTAATCTAATTTACATCATTCCTTATGGGAATAAATTCGTTTGGTAACAGCACTTGAACAGCATTCTGGAATGAGGGTGAGTTTTGGAGTGTTCGAATAGCGAGGGTCCACTGTACGAATTTTATTTTACCAGATTTTTTATAAATGCTTATTTTTTCCTTTAGTTTTGAGTCTTCAGTTTCATTCTCCCTATATTATTAGGGAATTAATTTTCTTAATGTACGTATTTGTTTTAAGAATTCCATGCAAAGTTCTTCTTTCGTATTTTTTGAATTGATTAGTGCATGAGTGGCAGTAAATAACCTTATTTACTGCCACTCATGCACTAATTAATTTATGATTATCCCACAAATTAACAATGATGTGTGAGCATTTTGGTTAATTCTCGACCACTAATTATCCTGTCTTGATGATTTCCCAGGACTGATTGAAATATCCTCTGGCTTCATTTCTATTTTGATTTTGTGGGTTAGTTGTGAATTATTCCTGTTATGATATTGATAATTTTTTTTTTTTTTTTTTTTTTTTTTAATAATGAAGTGTGTTTTTCAAACTCATTAACTGTCAGTGTTTATTGAATTAAACTCTTTGAGCTTTGGTATTGATATTGTGTAATTATAGGTTAAGTACTGTATTTTGTGGCATATAAGATGCACTGACATATAGGATACACCCTAAATTTAGCATGAAATATGTAGGAAAACTAAAATTGAGGGAAATTTTCTATAGCCAGTGAACAGCTGAAGGCTATGCTGGTTCCAGTGTTTTGATTGTGACACATTTGTTGTCTGCTGGTATTGACAATACCACTTTAATGTTTGTTAATGCTTTTTCGTGTTTTTACATTTTATTTTACTGCATATTTCATGTTACCAGTAATACCGTACTTCCCTTGTATTTTATCAGTATAACAGTGCTGGCTGTGCTTCCACTGCAAGTGTCTGCAGTGAACGCTAGCTAACACTAGTGTCTTGACTCTGTGCTATGACTGTGGCCTCAGCTACATGGTTCATTATTACCTTTCTTTTTGTACTGATATTTACTGTACATATTTTATATACATATAGATATACAGTAGGACCCCAGTATCCACGGGGGATGTGTTCCAAGGACCTGCTGTGGATACCAAACTGCGGATAATAGGAAACCCTATATATAAGTCCTATACATTCCTATTACAAAGTTTAATTGATAAATTGTGTACAATAAGTGGAGAATTATCACTTTTTCACTGATAGAAAGCACTTCACGGCTTCTCTTAAGCTTTGAAAAACTGCCAGCTTCTTTACTTTTGAGCTTTGGGACCATTCTTATTCAAAATTAAGAGGTAATTTTGGGCCACAGTTAACCATGGATATCTGAAATCGTGGATACCAAATTAGTGAATACGGGGGTTCCACTATATATTTTTTTTAACACGCTGGCTGTCTCCCATCGAAGCAAGATTACACATAAAAGAAACACTTTCACCATCATTTACACTATGCCAGAGGTGTGCAGATGCAGTATACTTCCACCTGTACTATACTTCCCACCTCCAGGACTCAAGTTTCATGCCTGACCTTCACTGTGTAGGAAGCAGGGTGATTTTGAGGGTAAGATTTAAAAAAAAAGTGCGTTTTATATGCCGCAAAATATAGTAATTGTGACCCAGTATTACAAAATATATGACAATTATCTGACATTACAGAGACCACCCCCTGTGTTTCTACCTATGCACTTCCAACTCAGAGATCCAGCAAGCCTTTATTGAAAATATTTCCTCTGGCAGTATATGTATTAATGATTGTATTGTTCATTTTTCAAGTGAGTTTTGTCATAAGATTTTGTTTACAGGTGGTGGTACGCATGTTACATGCTGGTAGATCTAACCTTAGCATGATGGCATGAAGATATTGGTTAAATTTTTTGAGTATTACAGTATTGGGTTTAATGCTTCTATTATAATAGCAAGGTGAATACAGTATATAGATGATAATTTTTATTTTTTTATGTTTGTACAGTAATATCCTTTTTTTAAAGGACTCTGGATTTGTTGGTTACATTTTCTTAATAAATCTAATTTATTTTTTTATTAATGCACTATTTTCATTATTTAGGCTTTTACTACATTATTTCATACTATATTTTTCATACTGCTATGTTTATCCATATTATTCATTATAATCCATTCACTTTATCCATACTATTCATTATAATCTATATTATTCATTTTATCCATACTATTTATTATAGCTCATACTATTCACTTTATCCATACTATTCATTTTATCCACACTTCATTATAGCTCATACTATTCACTTTATTGTACTATTCATTTTATCCACACTTCTTTCTTCTTTCTTTCAACATGTCGGCCATTTCCCACCGAGGCAGGGTGGCCCAAAAGGAAAAACAAAAGTTTCTCCTTTTCTTCTTCTTTCAACAAATTGGCCGCTTCCCACCAAGGCGGGTTGTCCCAAAGAGAAAAACAAAAGTTTCTCTTTTTAACTTTAGTAATGTATACAGGAGAAGGGTTACTAGCCCCCTTGCTCCCAGCATTTTAGTCTCCTCTTACGACACACATGGCTTACGGAGGAAGAATTCTGTTCCACTTCCCCATTTTAATTGTGAAGTGGTGAGAGTTTAAAAAAAAGGGTGACCCCCATGACGTTTTTTTTTCCCCTGTCTGTGGAGTAAATTTATTTCTGTGATTTACAAAACTGCATAGATCACGTAAATGCAGTTGATGCGGTGAAAGTGTTAGTCATACATTACAGCAATAAACTTGAATACATTTTTTTCAACAAGTCAGCCGTCTCCCACTGAGGCAGGGTGACCCAAAAAGAAAGAAAATCCCCAAAAAGAAAATACTTTCATCATCATTCAACACTTTCACTTCACTCATAGATAATCACTGTCTTTGCAGAGGCGCTCAGATACGACAGCTGAGAATAAGTCTCTCCCAACTGTCACTATCCCAGACCCCCCCTCCTTTAAAGTTCAGGCATTGTACTTTCCATTTCCAGGACTCGAGTCCAACTAAATCAATTACGTAACTGGTTTCCCTGAATCCCTTCTCAAAATATTACCCTGCTCACACTCCAACAGCTCGTCAGGTCCCAAAAACCATTCGTCTCCATTCACTCCTATCTAACACGCTCACACATGCTTGCTGGAAGTCCAAGCCCCTCGCCCACAAAACCTCCTTTACCCCTTCTCTCCAACCTTTCCGAGGACGACCCCTACCCCTACATGAATATTCATAATGTAATCCAGCAACTATCTGATAAGAGATGTATTTGGCAATGTTTATTTATGAAGAAGAAAAAGGCATAATACCATAACTGGAACAATACACAACCCACACATAGGAAAAGAGACTTTATGATGCCATTTCAGCTGTGTCAGGTTATTTGTGTTTTGTGAAATTGCATTAAAACACAGTACATGCAGTGTAAAATGGGCTTGTGTTTGGGAAGGGAGGAAATTTGCAATGTTCCAATGTATCATACTATGATTACATTACAGATTTGGGATCACTGGAGTGAACAGTCATATGTGGCCTTGGCAACATTTTCTCCTGCATTTCATTTTTTTTTTTTTTTTTGGAAGTTTACTTTACAGTAAACGTTTTCTATTATTGTATAGAAAAAAAATGAGAAGAGTGGCATGTAGTGAACTTTTGTCTGGAACCTTCTTAATTTTTCCCTTAAAAATTAGAGAAGTGATCAGTAAGATAAATATCACTTCAGTTTGGTGACTTGGCTTGGGTACAGATTCATTGCAATAATGCTGATTGCATTATTGCATCTTGATATTCATTGAAAATTCAACAAATTTCAGTGAAGGCTTTGAAAGAATTTTCTAAGAAAAAAAAAGCTAACTTCCCTTAAGGGTCAAGGTAAAAATAGATTTTTTTTTCTTTGACTTATGACAGAGGCTTAGCATTGTTAAGAATATTTTTTTAACATACTGGTCATCTCCCACTGAGGTAGGGTGACCCAAAAAAAGAAACACTTTCACTATCATTCACTCCATCACTGTCTTGTCAGAGGCATGCCAATACCACAGTTTAGATGCACCTCCAAACTGCAAAATATCCCCACCCCTTCTTCAGAGTGCAGGCACTGTACTTCCCACCTCCAGAACTCAAGTCTGGCTAACTGGTTTTCCTGAATCCCTTCACAAAATATTGCCTTGCTCGTACACCAACAGCTCATTAAGTTTCAAAAACCATTTGCCTCTACTTGCACCTATCTAACACTCTCACACATGGTAAAAATATATGTACATTTCTTATATTGCTCTTAAATTAAAGCATCATATACTAAATATCTGTCAAATTTAGCTTACACAATGCTGCTGCAAAATTGTCAAGTGAAAGTATATCGGATAATAAGGTTTTAGTCTAATTTTAGCCAAACAATATTTTGCACTCTTGATTACTCTTAATTTATCATCATGTTTTTATTTATAATAAGTTTTTTTTGACATTCCTATAGCTCAGTGGTACAGTGCTGGGCCTGCTATCTACCAGGACGACGGTTCGAGTGAGAAAATATATTTATAAGAGTCGTTCTGGCCAGGTCGCAACAGTCACCAAAAAACACTTTTTTTTTCTCAGCTGTAGTATCTGAGCTCCTCTGCAAAGACAGTGATTATGTATGAGTGTGGTGAAAGTGTTGAATGATGATGAAAGTTTTTTCTTTTTGGGGATTTTCTTTCTTTTTGGGTCACCCTGCCTCGGTGGGAGACGGCCGACTTGTTGAAAAAAAAAAAAAAAAGTTTTTTATTTAGTTTTCATGTAGTTTTTTTTTTAGCTATCTTTAAATGTGCTAGTTGAAAGATAAAATATGGTGTGTATGGAGTGGTATTTGGAAATATTGAGATTTATAGCTGAGAACTATTTGTTTCTTAAGAGGACACAAAAGTAGATGGGATTGCTAGGCATTTGATTTTTTTAATATTGTCTGAAAGTTTTACTAATGCTAATTTTATTTGTAACTCACTCTTGCTCAGGGAGAAGCCATTAACATTGTATATCTTCAGTACACAAAAAAGTATTCATGAACTTCTGCTCAAAAAAACCAGCAGTGGTGGCTGCTGTGTAAATGACACTATGATTCAATTATCAGGTAGTAAACGCCTTTTTTCCCACACTCGCATTTGTTCTCATGCAGTATTTTGTACATACTAGTTTTAATGTATTAATTATTAATAACCTTATATTAGAGGCTAGCATGTGCCTTAATGTATTTTGCTTTGTATTGTATATAAATAAATTTTCTGTAGGTGTACTTGGCCTATTGAACTGGTTTTTACTCTGTTGTCTAAAATTATATCTGCAGCTTAGCTCTCAGATATTATCTATACTTTTAGGTCTTTAATTTCAATAATACAGTCATCATCATTTAATGACTTAGGTACGGACCGGTCAAAACGTTCATTGAGTGAAAAATATGTTAAGTGTATTGCATTTTTCTATAGACACCCATGTTATAGTCTGAGATGCTGATGTGGGCAATAATAGGCCATATTTAATTTCTTCTTTATCTAATTAGTAATTAAATGCAAAAGAAGGGGTACGAACCCACTATTCCCACTATTTTTCTCATAGCTCTGAAAGCTGTTTTGTTGCTTGTCGTAGGCTTATTGTTTTGCTAACATGTTTTCTCAGATGTGGACACTATTCCACTTGCACAATAGAGCCTTGCATTTATTTTTATGCTTGAATATGAATGCACTTTGCACTGATATTATAACAATTAACAAAGAAGATACATTAAATAAGTATGCTAGATATGATGCAGTGTGCAGTTACAGCAGTTTTCTAGACTTTGTATCAGTAAATGAAAGATTGAAGGGATGTGCATGTCAGAGGAGCAGCAAACCTGTGTGGGTCATTCAGTGTAGTGTAGTGGAGGTTCAGTCCTCTTGTCTGCTTAGTAGGAGACAGATGTGTTTTTGGTATCTACTGAGAAATGAAGGACACGGAGAATGGTGTCAGTGGGTAAGAGAGAAGTAAAAGTGATTGAACTAAAGGGGGAATCAGACAGGAAGATACAAGCAGTTATTGGGAAGGTAGTGAGGAGGAGACTGGAGAATGCAGTGCTAGAGTGGAGGTGGGAAGAGAAATACTTGGTGGAATAATGAGGTAAAGAGGGTGGTAAAGGAGATAAATTTAGTATACGAGGTTTTTACAATGTAAAAATGATATATGGAAGGCAGAGTATTTGGAGAGAAAAGAGTGGCGAGTGCAGAAGAACCAGTGAGAGAATGGGTGAGCATTTTTCAGTAAATTTTACTTACAATGTGACAGTTTGGGAGAGAGATTGATAAGTTTAGAAAGCTTATGGAACAAATGGACTTCAGAGTTAAAAATAAAACGAGAAGATGCTAGATGGCAGGTGGCAGTCCTGGAAAGATGGAGATATGTGAAGATCTATTAAATGTTGATGAAAAGGAGGCAAGCAGTTTCATATATTGGGCTGGGAGAAAAAAAATTCATAGAAGTAAAAAAGAGCCAGCAGTAAATGTGGTATAAGTGTGTGAAGCAGTGGGTAATAGAGAAAACGAGGTAAAGCAGCTAGGACAGGTGGGATTAAGATGGACGTTAAAAACTGGTGGGCATGTGGAATGATTGGTGTATTTGTTCATTATGTACATGAATAAAGTTAAGGTATCTATGGATTGGTAGAGAACCTGAATAATTCTTTTGTATGTATAAGGAAAAAAGGGAACGAGGGAGGGTGAAGGGGTAACATCCAACAAATTTGCATAATTGCATTAAATCGGAGTGGAGATTTTTTCTTTTCTTTGTGCTTTTGGAGAGTGAACAAGTTAACATTTATGAAGGTATTAAGGGAAACCAGTTAGCCAAACTTGAGTTCTGGAGGCGGGAAGAACATTGCCTGCACTGAAGGAGGGGCAGTTCAGAAGGTTATTTGCATTGTGATGTTTGCATACCTCTAACAAGACAGCCATTAAGTGAATGATGGTGAACATATTTCCTTTTTTGGGTTACCCTACTTGGTGGAGATTCCCCCCCCCCCCCAACAAGTCGGCCGTCTCCCACCGAGGCAGGGTGACCCAAAAAGAAAGAAAATCCCCAAAAAGAAAAATACTTTCATCATCATTCAACACTTTCACCACACACATACATAATCACTGTCTTTGCAGAGGTGCTCAGATACTACAGCTGAGAATAGTCCCTCCCAGCTGTCACTATCCCAGACCCCTCCTCTAAAGTGCAGGCATTGTACTTCCCATTTCCAGGACTCAAGTCCAACTAAATCAATTAACTGGTTTCCCTGAATCCCTTCACAAAATGTTACCCTGCTCACACTCCAACAGCTCGTCAGGTCCCAAAAACCATTCGTCTCCATTCACTCCTATCTAACACGCTCACACATGCTTGCTGGAAGTCCAAGCCCCTCGCCCACAAAACCTCCTTTACCCCCTCCCTCCAACCTTTTCTAGGACGACCCCTACCCTGCCTTCCTTCCCGTACAGATTTATATGCTCTCCAAGTCATTCTACTTTGATCCATTCTCTCTAAATGACCAAACCACCTCAACAACCCCTCTTCAGCCCTCTGACAAATACTTTTAGTAACTCCACACCTTCTCCTAATTTCCACATTCCGAATTTTCTGCATAATATTTACACCACACATTGCCCTTAGACCGGACATCTCCACTGCCTCCAGCCTCTTCGCTGCAGCATTTGCAACCCATGCTTCACACCCATATATGAGTGTTGGTACCACTATACTTTCGTACATTCCATTCTTTGCCTCCATGGATAACGTTCTTTGTCTCCACAGATACCTCAACGCACCACTCGCCTTTTTTCCTTCATCAATTCTATGGTTAACCTCATCCTTCATAAACCCATCCGCTGACACGTCAACTCCCAAATATCTGAAAACATTTACTTCTTCCATAATCCCTCTCCAATGTGATATCCAATTTTTCTTTATTTAAATCGTTTGATACCCTCATCACCTTACTCTTATCTATGTTCACTTTCAACTTTCTACCTTTACACACCCAGTATAATAAAAACTGTTTAATGGTAACTTAACAACCTGGTGCATACTCAGATTTTGTTTACATTCAGAAAGTAAAGGCTATAAAAACAAAGGAGTCAGCAGAAAGTTTAAGAATATTGCTTTTATCTTTTAGTATCTTAGTTTTTAATGTTTTGTACTATATATTATATGGAACGCCTGATTTCACATTTAATTTAATTTAGTCATACACTGTTGATCGTAAATGGTGTAGCAAGTTCCAGATAATATCTTTCCAAATCTCATCAGCCTATGATACCCTATCTGCAGACTTGTTTGAGTGTATTAATTAGAAGTAAGTGGAGGTACATGGTTTTTATGACAATGTGTTATTGGAATGTGAGGAACGTAGCATTTATGAAGGGATTCAGGGAAACAGGTTAAAGGGATTTGAGTCCTGGA
The DNA here is from genome assembly GCA_009830355.1 of Cherax destructor. Lineage (NCBI taxonomy): Eukaryota > Metazoa > Arthropoda > Malacostraca > Decapoda > Parastacidae > Cherax > Cherax destructor. The sequence continues at coordinate 1,115,026 of WNWK01000013.1, forward strand.
GGTGGGGAGTACAGTGTCTGCACTCTAGGATTGCAGTGTCTGCACTCTAGGATTGCAGTGTCTGCACTCTAGGATTGCAGTTCAGAAAGCCATCTGAAGTTTGATGCCAGAACTCTTCTGGTAAGACAGTGATTGAATGAGTGATGGTGTAAGTGTATATTCTTTTATAGGCCACCCTACGTCAGTGGGAGATGGCCGGTGTTAAAATAAAAAATCAAATTCCAGTTTATCATGGTGATGTCTACTCAAGATCATAATTTATATATGTTCTGCATGTTAGTGGCGGTGATACTGTAAAGGTAAGAATAAACAGGAAGGGAAAGAGAAGACATAGCAATGAAGGAGTTTTTAGAGTAACAGTGTGTTACCTCCTGGATGATGACAAAACCAATGCAGCAGGTATTGTAGAAAGCACCAGGGTGAGTGTGAGCAATAAAAACCTAGTAACATTTTGGTGGTGTAATACACTGTGGACTGAACCAAGATGTACAGATGACACAGTAGCTGAAGCAGCAGATGGTTGCAACATCTGCTTACCTTTCGGCATTCCTTGTGCTTATTATCCAAGTTATAAGTTTTCATAATTTATATTTGTTTGTAGATGCTGAATGACTTGTGAATATTGTATGCAGTTTATGTTTGCAGAAAGTAGACTAGTCGATTTTGAGGTATAAAGGCACATAATGCAGAGCAAGTTTTAATTCTAGACAATATTTTGCTTGGGATAGAGCTTTATCAAGGAGCTGGATAATTAAAAGCTCAATCCTTAGCAAAATGTCAGAAATAAATTATTGCTCACCCTTAGTGTGTGTTATACCTATTTGTCAGGTTGTTACTCCAGTCACCATTACTTTGGTCATTCTCTTTAATTTTTCCCACAAATACACACTGCAGCACTAGTTAGTTATTTGTTTCATGCTCTCTGCCTCCAGACTTCGTTTGAAAACAATATTGTTTTCCATTTTGTTTTTTCCTTTTGTGTGCCTTTGTCATTCCTTTATTTCATTCCTTCTAGTTTTTCTACTTGTAGCTGCTTCTTGAGGTAATCTTCATTCTTTACAGAAATTTCTCGTGTAAAAAATTTGTGACTACTATAACTTAATATTTGAGTACATGTTTTTGTGGTGTTACAAATCTTGAACACACTGTGAAAGCTTCCAGGCAGCTCTTTCTAAACATGTTATATTAAGATTTTTCTCTTCAGGGTTTTGCTGTAATGCTGGTGAAGGGATCTTTATCCAAGGATAAAGAATCTGATTACTTCTCATTCCATAGGTGCTGTTTGACTAAACAGTTTCCATGAATATAACAATAATATCCTTTGGGAGTAAGAAACAGCCATATGTGAGAATGTTGGAGGTGCATGAGACAGTGGGTAAACCAGGTGGGGATATAGTTTTGGATTGGTTGGTATTTTTGTTCAATAAATGTATGAAAGAGGGGAAGGTACCTAGGGATTGGCAGTGTGTGCATAGTTCCTGAGGGCAATGTATGGTGTAAATATTATGCAGAGAATTAGTAGCTTGGAGATTAGGAGGAAGTGCAGAGTTACAAAAAGTATTATTCAGAGGGCTGAAGAGGGGTCAGTGACTTGGTTTTGACATTTAGAGAAGATGCTGCAAAATAGGATGAGTTGGAGGATGTATAAAACTGTAGTGGAGGAAGGCAGGGTAGGGGTCACCCTAGGGAAGTTTGAAGGGAGGGGATAAAGGACATTTTGTGTGCAAGGGGATTGGAAATCCAGCAGGCATGTGTGAGCTTGTTAGATAGGAATGAGTGGAGGCTAATGACTTTTGGGATTTGATGATATGTTGGAGTGTGACCAAGGTAACATTTATGAAGGGATTCAAGGAAACCAGTTAGGCAGACTTGAACCCTATAGGTGGGAAGTACAGTGCCTGCACTCTAAAGGAGGAGTTATGGATATTTGCAGTTGGTGGGGAGGGGGGCATGTGAATTATAGTATTGGCACATTTATGGCAAGACAGTGATAGTGTGAATGATGGCGAAATTATTTTTTTTTTGGTCACCCTACCTCACGGGGAGACAGCCAGAGTTAAAAAAATAATTATAATAATACTGATGATGCTGACGTAATAAAGAGGGGTTGTTAAGTTGTTTTGGGCATAAAGAGAGGATGGAAAGGGATATAATGATGAAGAGAATATATAAATCTGGGGTGGAATGAAGGAGGGGTGGTGACCATCTCAGAAATGGTTGGAGGGAGGGGGGTAAAAGAAGTTTTGAGCTTTAGGTGGCTTGTGCATCCAATAGTCCTGACATGATTCATCCTAGGATGTATCTATAGATTTTCTTTCTTGGACATATTCACTGATATTTTTCATGTGAAATATATTTGGCTTGTCATATTGTGTGTATTCTAAATGAATAAGTATATTGAACACCAGTACCAATTTTGGCAGCTAACTTTAATTTTGAGTATTTAATTAAGTGAATTATTTACCATCAGTGATATTCTGTATGTTACTGATGTTTTTGCCTCTACACTTCTCTTTTCTTATAGAGAGAGACCCCTGGCTCTGTACATATTTACAAACCGTTATGACCTAGTTGATATTTTTATGGAGCAAGTTCCCTATGGTGGTTGTACAGTTAATGATGTGATGTTCCATGCAGCAGGTATTGTTCAGACAAATTTTGGGTTATTAATGTCGTGCATTTCTCTGATGTTGTTTTGGATGTCTTCATGCTATGCTGTGTATTCAATGTTTCATCCAGAGCTATTTGAAACTTGGAAATTTTGTGTAGCACCAAGATCCTAGCACAGTATAATTGGAATAGTGTTTAGTGTTGCTTAGGTAATCAATAAACTGGGTCCTTATTTTAATTCCTCTTTCCCTATTTTGTCATTGCAGTTATAAAAAAAACCATGATAATAATATCTTTTATAGAATCTTCCATGTGTTGAAGATTTTGACTTTTAGAAATGTCAAAAATCACCTCAATTAGATGTGCATTGTACTTTGTAACTTTAATAAAGAATCTTTATGCAAAACCTCTAGTTCCAGTATTCTGCTACATTCACTTGATCTAGTTACTCATAACATTATACGTATATGTATATATACGTACATGTGTGCTGCTGCATCGTCACCTAGAATGATAAGAATGTAGATGCTGAATGTTTTTAGATATTGCTAAAATTTTAGTAATGATTCTTGAATAATCAGGCAAAACTGATAATTTAGTTTTAACTTAACCCTTAAACTGTCAACACGTAGATATACGTTGACGTGCGTACTGCTCCGAACTTGGATCTACATTTTATTTTTCATTCCTTCAAATTTAGTGTGATAGGCCTGAGTCACCTAGACATGAGAGAATGGGTCTGTGCCCTCAGTGTGCTCAGTATTAAAAAAATCCTGGACCACTTAGTACAGTGGTACCTCGAGTTACGATATTTTTTCGTTCGAGAATGCTGGTCAAGTGCCATTACCAAACGAATTTATCCCCATAAGGAATAATGTAAAATAGACTAGTCCTTTTACACCCCCAAAAATATACTTACAAAATCATTTAAAAAAATAAACTTACATAAAAGGGCGATTTTGGGGACCATCGTAACTCGAGGTACCACTGTACCTTGTTGGAGCACCAGTTCAATTGAGCGGCAGCTAGAGCAAATAGTGTGGCAAACACCAGGGATTCACTGATGTCATGTCGCATTAACACTCCCCTTATAAGAGGAAAGTAAAAATAGGTTAGATAAATACATGAGTGGCTGTGGGTGGGTGTGAGTTGGACCTGACTAGCTTGTGCTACTAGGTCTGATACCATGCTCCTTCCTTCAGAGGATGTGACCTGACTAGGTGGGTCATTGGTCTAATCCAGGGGGTGACATGGACCTGCCTTGCATGGGCCAGTAGGCCTGCTGCAGTGTTCCTTCTTTTTTATGTTATGTATTCGGCAGGCTGGCTGGCTTTGGCTGTCTATATCTCTGTCTATATCTGTCTATATCTCTGTCTATCTATATATATCTGTAATATCTCTTTCTGTCTCTCTCTCACATGTACACATAAGTACAGTTATTATACATAGTGTAAATACCTAGGATAACCAAAAAATTCCAGGCAAAGTGCTATACAATGCTTGTAGATATAAGACATAATAAGCATAACTGGCAAGTAATACGCTTTGTCATGTCACTTCTGCATCTTGTATAATACCTGTGGAAAATATTGGGTATTTTCCCGAAAGGTTGTACTCGATCGCCTTTCTAATGTGAATATTCTTAATGTGTGGCTGTTGGTTCGTATTTTACTTGAGATCAAAATAGAACCATACCGACGGTCGCGTGGGTACGCGGAGCTGGGTCAAGTGAAGTCGCCCAGCCTGTCTGTCTCGTGGGATAAGCCGATGAAGGTGGAACGATGGGAGAGTTCTGGTTATAAAGGAGACGGGAATCGGCGTTTACAAAGACCAAATCGCGGTTAATGTTCTCTCTTCACAATAGTGAATGTTGTGAATATTCGCCGGGCATAATGTGGGACATTAAGTCCAAGAAACTGCAATAATAGAGTGATAATATGTTAAATAGTGACCGACGCCGCCATTACGGTTTTTTGATGGAGGAAATGTGCGTCGGTTCGATCAGTGTTCATCGTACACAATTATTAATGGATTAACTTCTAACGAGGGTAAATTAGTGGGACATTAAACCGACGGGTGAATAGTGTTTAAAGTGTTATGTATAAACTGTAATAAAGGGGAATAGTGAGAGGATATGAATCGCTACCCCGACCAACCACGTTAAATAACGCCCGGTCTCGTGGGCGTAAGAGAGTTCAAGGATCAATCTTTTGACTCATCGGGACAACCACCAACATCATCGTCTTGCCGGAAGAATAATCTCTACCGAGCAGGACTACAAGATCCGTCGAAGAATAGCGACAAGAATGCTGATTCTTCCCCACTGTAAGTACGTACTCTTATTATCTTAGCAACCGTCTGGCCAGTAGGTATGTTGGGATAATGTAACAATCTAATAACATTATATAATAATTTAAACAGTAAAATTTCATCATATTGTAATTTTGAAAATAATTTTTAACTAGAATAAACTCAATAAATTTCTCTAATATTAAGTACATAGTCTTTAAGGACTAGAATAAGCTGCCCCTAATGCCATGGCATGTCAGTGGCTCTCCTTGCACTCAATTTACATTGTAACTACCGATACCTATGTAATCTGCAATCTGCAATGAAATAAAATTTGTTTGTTTGTTTGTCTCCAGTGAACACCCAAGACACGGATAAAGGGTGAGTGATCTTACCAAATTGTACTCTCTCCTCCTCCCCAATCAGTCAGATATTAACCTATACAGTCCACTAAAATTAACAATACCGTAACTATTGGTGTTACCCATTCTTAAACTGGTCAAGAATAGATGTGGATTTAGAGTGAGAATATCGAAGGGACCCCTTGGATGCGACCAGGAGTGGGTCAAGTTTTCTCACACGCTTCAACGGGGGTAACCGCGGTAAAATTATACTAGTCGGTCATCTCCCCGGGAGATTATTTTGTTGTAAGTGGCGGTGAAGCCCAGACAGGTAATCTCTTAATTCCCCACAATACCTGTTCGTTTACGAGCCACACTCTGAGACTGAGACAAGCAGACAGACAGACAGATAAGCAGAGCTAGACAGATAGATAGGTAGACAGGCAGGCAGACAGACAGATACAGACAGTGAAAACAAAGCTAGGGTTCCCTGCTACATTCATCAATGTCATTGGACTGTCAGTGTTATCTGACACCATTCTTCAAGGAGTTTCATATTATACTCCAGGCACACACAGGCAGGCAGAGAGAAAGACAGATAAGCAGAGCTAGACAGATACATAGACACATAGATAGACAGACAGATAGATAGATACAGACACACAGATAGATAGACAGAAACAGTGAAAACAAAGCGAGGGTTCCCTGCACACATTCATTCATCAATGTCACTGCCTTATCAGTAGTTATCTGACAATTGTCATAACACCATTCTTCAAGGAGTTTCATATATACTTCAGGATGTCTAAAACATTGCTGGGATCTATAAATACTAAGTATATATTTATAGACAATAGTAAATGACCAAGGCAGGTGAAAATGTTCACCTGTTGGTGTGATTGTGACTATTTGAGTACTATTTCAGTACCTAATATTAGTGTTAGAACAAATATTGGCTATGAAATCACAAGAACTATTATAAATTGTAATTATCAGAACAAAAATTATGTAAATTAAAATAAAAACTAGAAAAAAAAAGTATATCCGCAATACTTCTGCAAGCGGCAGGACTTGATGTTGCCATCAGGTGAGCATCCAGCACCAACTTGGTGGGCTTATATCTCGGTAAGTACTGGCCCTAAAAATTTTTTTTTAGCTTATCCTGTTTATAAAAGTGCGCTCTTCATTTAAAAAAAAATCGAAATATTCGGAGCAGTACGCGAGTCAACGTATATCTACATTTGGACAGTTTAAGGGTTAAAAACTAAAATAGGCTTTTAAAAAGGACATTATGATCTCACTGAAAAAATACACTAACAAAAGAACGTAGGAATTAGCATAAGTAATAGTAATGACAATGATATCAACTTTAACCGAGGTGCATTAATACCTGATTTAGATTTTTATTGGAATACGTACGTACATTCCATTTGGCTTATTTAACAGATATAGCAAGTGATCTGTATTTCTCACCATTTTAGCATGTAGATACCATTAGCATCCAGTGTTGGCAAACACAAGCTCATGATGGAAATTCCTGTCATAGTTACTCTTGAAGTCCCATGTCACTTGTTTAAATCATTCTAGCATTCTGGTAGAACCAAAATAGAGCAGTGTTTCAAATTAGCTAATGTATTTAATTTCATTCAACAGGTGGGTAGGGTGGGTTATAGATAAAAATTATCACTATTGATAAACAGATGGATGAATTATTGTGTACAGAGCTCTGAAATATTGCTTAATGTGTCCAGCGTATTCTGTGTTGTCCAGGTTATTTTGTGCATTCAGCATGCTGTCTGCAATACATATTCTACTCAAGTAATTTTATTGTTTGCTTATACAGTCAACCCCCTGTGATAGACGGCGTCGGAGGTCGTCCAAATCGGTGTTAGACAGGTTTTTTAATGAGAATTTTGGCTCTGTAATAGACAAGCCGCTCGGAGTCGGTGATTCGTCCCGGACGCGTACGCGCGGCCCGTGGCCCAGCTGGGCGCCCAGGCACACTGTGCTATTGTTTACAAGCGAGCAACCACCACCCACGCATTCATACCAGTATATTGTCATTATTCCACTGTTTTTAGTGCTTGTAACTGCTAAATAAGCCACCATGGGCCCCAAGAAAGCTCCTAGTGCCAGCCCTGTGGTAAAGAAAGTGAGAAATACGGTAGAACTGAAGAAGGAGATCATTGCAAAATATGAAAGTGGAGTGCGAATCACTGAGCTGGCCAGGCTCTATGGCAAATCCCATTCAACCATCAGTTCCATTATGGCCAAGAGAAAGGAAATCAAGGACGCTGTTGTTGCGAAAGGTGCTAGTATGGTCACAAAACAGAGATCTCAAGTGCTGGAACAAGTGGAAACTTTGTTGTTGTTGTGGATCAACGAGAAACAGTTAGCAGGAGATAGTGTTTCGCAGGCGATAATATGTGAAAAAGCAAGGCAGTTGCATGATGATCTCGATAAGAAAATGCCTGCAACGAGTGCTCAAGTGAATGAATTTAAAGCCAGCAAAGGCTGGTTTGACAGATTTAAGAAGCGAAGTGGCATACATAGTGTTGTGAGGCAAGGTGAGGCAGCCAGTTCTGACAAAAGTGCGGCTGAAAATTACGTGAATGACTTCATGGAGTACATAGAGGCTGAACAATTCCAACCCCAACAAGTGTTCAATTGTGGCGAAACAGGCCTGTTTTGGAAGAAAATGCCCAACAGGACCTTCATTACACAGGAGGAAAAGGCACTCCCAGGACACAAGCCTATGAAAGACAGGTTAACTTTGATGCTTTGTGCTAATGCCAGTGGTGATTGTAAAGTGAAGCCATTACTGGTGTATCATTCTGAAAATCCCCGAGTGTTTGGCAGATGCCGTATCACCAAGTCTAATTTGTGTGTGATGTCGAAGTCTAACAAAAGGGCATGGGTCACAAAGGACATTTTCTTAGATTGGTTCAAAAACGTGTTTGGCCCCAGTGTGAAGAAATATCTCGAGGAAAATAATTTGCCACTTAAGTGCCTCCTGATAATGGACAATGCTCCTGGTCATCCTCGAGACTTGGCAGAGGAAATTGTGCAGGACTGTAAGTTCATCAAAGTGAAGTTCTTGCCCCCTAATACCACTCCTCTCCTCCAGCCCATGGACCAGCAGGTCATTTGCAACTTTAAAAAACTCTACACCAAAGCAATGTTTCAAAAGTGCTTTGATGTGACCACAGACATGGATATGACCCTAAAAGAGTTTTGGAAAGATCATTTCCATATCCTGCATTGTGTAAAGCTTATAGGTAAGGCTTGGGAGGGAGTGACTACCAGGACTTTGAACTCTGCCTGGAGAAAATTGTGGCCAGACTGTGTCCTAGATTTTGAAGGTTTTGGGGCTGAGCCTCAGAAATCTGAGCCTGAGCCTGAGCCTGTTGTGCAAGAAATTGTGGAACTGGGCAAGTCCATGGGGTTGGATGTTTGTACCGAGGATGTGGAACAGTTGGTGGAGGAGGACAATGAAGAGCTAACCACTGAAGATCTGCAAGAGCTTCAACAGCAACAGCAACAGCAGACCACAGTTCAGGAAAATGGTTCAGAGGAGGAGGAGGAGGAGGAACAGAGATGGAAGAAGGTACCTTCTTCAAGGATTAGGGAGATCTGTGCCAAATGGGCTGATGTGCAAGGCTTTATGGATCATTATCACCCTAACCAAGCTGTTGCAGACCGTGTTGGCCACATGTACAATGACAATGTGGTGTCCCATTTCAGGGATGTTTTAAAGAAACGCCAGACACAGAGCTCCCTGGACAGATTTTTTGTGAGAGAAAGTTCCAGTGACTCTCAACCTGGTCCTAGTGGCATTAAAAGAAAAAGGCCAGTAACCCCAGAAAAGAACTTGCCACCTGCAGTGTTAGTGGAAGGGGATTCCCCTTCCAAACACTAGCATACTACTCCATCTTCTCCCCTCCTCCCGTCTTCCACACATCAACAACTCTTCAATAAATGTAAGTGACATGTTATTGTACTATTATTTCTTAATTTTTCATACAATTGTGTATAATTTAATGTCAAAAAGTTCTAAAAAATATTTTATTTTAAAACTTTTGGATGTCTGGAACGGATTAATTTTATTTCCATTATTTCTTATGGGGAAAATAGAATCGGAGTTCGACCAAACCGGTGATCGACGGGCCCTCTGGAACGGATTACCAGCAATAACTGGGGGTTGACTGTAATTGTATATGAAATGTTTATTGTGTCATGATCCCACTGTAATGCTGTTCATTGTTAATTGCATTTTTTTTTTTTAGCTCCAAGCCACTGCTTAGCAGATTATTGATGCTTCGCTGTATTATTTTATTGTCATAGTGTGTTTAATGTCATGATTAAGCTTAGATTTTTGTAATAGTATGTACTTCTAAACATTGATTAACATTTATGAGAATTAATGCATATTGAATAGGGTAAAAAAAAAAAAATGGAGTTTCATCATCTAAACCCATTCTTAGTGGCATGCAGAAAAGCAGGAATGTATTCATTGTATAATGTATATTGATATGTGAATGAATTTATGTACAGCGTGTAAATAACTTTCACATGATTGACCTGTAAAGTTAAGAGTTGAATACCCAGAGCACTGTAATGGGTTGCTCAAATTATTTTATTCTTCTGCAACAAACTTTCCCATTTTTTCTTGCATGATATTTGGCCTAAAGCACACGCTGCATTTTGCATACAGTGGTACCTCTACTTACGTGCAAAATTCGTTCCAGTCGGCTATTCAAGTGCTGATACCGAAGGAATTTTTTCCCATAAGAAATAATGAAAATTAGGTTAATCCATTTCAGACCCCCAAAAATACACTTACAAAAGCACCTACAAAAATACACTTACGTAATTGTTCAAGTTTTGAGCTGCTCGTAAGTAGAGGTACCACTGTATTTTGCTTTCTGTGCTGTGGTAGTTGTCTTATGTTGCACTTAAATCTTTAGAAATTGTTCATTGTGTATTTCTTTTAATGTTTATTGTTTTACATTATAAATGCATCCTTTTATTTTAATGTACGTACAACATATGTATAATGAATATACAGTAATATAAAATTTAAGAGCTGAGTATATTGAAATATGAAGAGGCGGTGGAAAATACACTGCTTGCACTTCAAAAGTGGGATGGGGATTTTGCTGTATAGATGACCAACGTTGCTCTATTTGCACCTTGTGGAAAGGCATCTAGGAAGCAAGTGATGAATGTTTTCTTCTTTAGATCACCCTGTTTTGAAGACAAAGGCATTTGTATTAAAGTGTTTAATATTCTAAATGAGTACCAGAGTAAGAAAAATTAGTCTGAAGAGAAAGGTCACTGTATACACTATACATAGAATATGGGGTTTATATACAAGTAGAACTTACTACCTAGGTAGTAGGTTGGTAGACAGCAACTGCCCAGGGAGTTACTACCGTCCTGCCAAGTGAGTGTAAAACGGAAGCCTGTAATTGTTTTACATGATGGTAGGATTGCTGGTGTTTTTTTTTCTGTCTCATAAACATGCATGATTTCAGGTACACCTTGCTACTTCTACTTACACTTAGGTCAAACTGCACATGGATGTACAAGCATATACATACCCCTCTGGGTTTTCTTCTATTTTCTTACTAGTTCTTGTTTTATTTCCTCTTATCTCCATGGGGAAGTGGAACAAAATTCTTCCTCCATAAGCCATTCGTGTTGTAAGAGGCGACAAAATGCCAGGAGCAAGGGGCTAGTAATTCCTTCTCCTGTATACTACATTACTAAAGCCACCTGCTTCAGTGGAATATGGCCAGTTTGTTGAAAGAAAAAGAAGAACCTTACTAATCTGAGGTCTCCACGACTGTAAAAAGTCGTTTTATATATTTTTTTATTAATATGTTACTATTTCTTATTTTGTAATATTAAAACTTTTAAAAACAAAGAAACATTAAAAATCTGGTAAATACTTTTCTTGTACAACTGAATGAATAAATAGGTTACACACAATGATAGGTTGTTTGATGAAATTTGCTTGTGAGAGCACATTAGACCCTATCTTCCATTGTGTTGTGTGCCAACTGTTTAATGTATTTGTAAACACAAAGATGAACTTGTCACATGTTGCCACTTGTAGTATGAATCAGGTACTATCTGTAAAATTTTATTAAAGCAAAATGAAAATTTTATTGTGGAGAAAGTTCTGAAGACATACCTGTATTTGCCTGTTACATTAACTTGACATACAGTAGAATGAGGGGAAACTGGTAACACTGCACTGAGTTTGCATTGTTTTTACACGTAGGTATGAGGCATTGAATTTTGTTGAATATAATTGGAGGAGATGCTTTCAAGCTGATGGTGTTTAATATAAATGAAACAGGTTGCTTTTCATAATATAAGAGGAAACTTTAGTGCACAACCCTACTAGGTATTACTGGCTACTATCAAGATGCATATGATTGGTAAATACATAGTTGAAACATTTGCCCTCTAACAAAAAGATAGAAAAATGTAGTTAAATATGTAGCAAATAGATTCTTGTAAAACTTGTATATTTATTTGAACACTTGGTGTTTTCCACCAAGACAGAGTGACCCAAAGCAGGAAATACATTCACTATAACTTATGCCCTAGCTGCCTTTCTTGAAGGGCACAGATCACAATCCAATGATGACCCACTAAAGCACTTTCAATGTGCAGGCACTGTACATTTTGTATCTAAGACTCAAGTCTGGCTAATCAGTTTTCCCTGAATCCCTTCGTAGATATTACTGTAACTTATACCACTATTTACAGTTCATGATTTACCGTTTGGTGGTGTTGGCAACAGTGGAATGGGTTGTTACCATGGAAAAGCTTCATATGATACATTTACTCATCGCAAATCTTGCCTTGTTCGAAACTACAACAAGATTGCTGATGCCATTGGAAAGTGAGTACTGAACCTTGAATAATTTGATTCATATTTTCAATTGTCATATTTTCTATATTATACATTACAGTGGTCTGTTGAATTATGATATTAATCCATTCCAGATGTATCATACCTCAAATCCCAAGATACTACAGGCTTTATGGTAATTCTTTCCATGACCCCTGAAGTGCAATTTGTATTGCACCTTGCACTTGTGCTGTCACAGATATAACTTGTAGGTCCTTCATCTGCTTCTATCTTAGCCACAATAACAACAGTTTTTCCATCTCAATGATAATTTCTCTGACTTTTTCACTAGCTTAAATTCATCAACCATTTAAATATTTTTTATAACTTTTTCCTTGATGACAGAGAAAGTCGATTGTGGAAAGCCATACTCCTGTACTAATTCTAACTCCGTCATGTTTTTTCACAATGCTTTTTCACAATAAGTGTAAATTGTAACTCAAAATTATCATAACTCAAGACCATCACAACTCAAAGGACCACTGTACTGTATTTATTATATAGGTAGTTCATCAGTTTTTTAGCTGTACAGCACTGTCCTACTCTAATGTCATATTTAAGTATTGATAGCAATAATAGATAATTTGCATGTACCTTCATAGCTATATGCGTTTTGCTGATGTAACTGTCTTTGAGTTATATTGTGGGAACAAAAGCTAGCTGTGTTTCCTGGTGGTTCAACTGTGTGGTGGGTGGCGGTCTGGTAACCAATGTTGGCTCAAACCAAGGTAACTTAATTATAATGAGTAATTAACTATATTATGTTTAAACACTGTTGATAATCTTCTTTCATCATGTTAAATTTGTGCAGTTAATTAATTTCAAGTGTTTGGAAATGTCTAAAGCCAGTATATTTAAAAAAACACAAACCAGTATGTGATACAGATAAGAGAGAGGGCAATATTAGCTCAGTTTGAAGAGGACACTTTAGATGGGTCAAAATGTTGTTTAAAGTTTCCTCTCCAGATTGTGGGTTAATAGTTAACTGTTCCAACCACAATATGACTTTTTTTCATATTTGTAGTGAGAATCTCTCTACGGATTGTTATTTAGCAGTTAATCACTCTCATGTAATTTATTCATTTGCCTTCCAGGAAGCGTTATCCACCATACTCTGAAAAGAATATGAACTTTCTTGGTAGCATGTTGCAAGAGCATTCATTACCCAGCTTCAAGATGCTGCCATATGTCATTGCCTTTGGCCTTGGTGTTGTTTCAGTATTTGCAGTCAGCAAAATTGCTAAGGTGAGTTCTCTTTATCGTACAAATTTTCAGACGAAGATTTATATCCACGGGGCTACATTTTCCTGGTTAAAAAAAATTGACAAGTAGGCATCTTCTGCAGTGCATTTGTATGGGTGTGTGTTGGAAGCCTAGCAGTAGAATCTTTATATTGAACCTTCAGAATACAGTAGGCCTTTTCCTTAGGATATGACATTTAATATTACAGTTGCCTGTTAGTAAACACACAATATGTTAACACATTTTCACATTAACAGTTGCAAAATTGCGGCATATATTCGGTGAACACACCGTATTAATAAATTTATACATCTGTCAGTCAATTGCTGCCTCACATCTGCAGCTCTTGTGGTTTGTTCACAGCTTCTGTACCTGTTCAGGAGTTTAGGTCCATGAGAGACTTGAGATCCAGGAGGGATGTGGGCATGGTGGCAGGTGGCAGTGTGGGGGGCATGAATGTGTGATTGAGGGGGAATGCTAGAAGGATGAGGGTGTGTGGGTTAGGGCAGGGACTGAGTACAGGTTGTTGGTATGGCTACCGGCGGCGATGTTCGGGTGAGAGGGCACAATTGAGTGTGTGGGTGAGAACATATGGGTGAGGGCTTGCGAGCTAGTGGGTGGGAGCAAACAAGGTAGTGAATGAGAACGAGGTACTGGGTGAAAAAATTACAAGTTCTGAGCAAAAGAGTGAGAGTGGCCCATGGGGACATGTCACTGCTGTCCCATGTTCCTTTTACCTGTTGTGCAGGCATCACAATTCAGATTACCCTGCAACTGCAACATCACCACCCCTCCTTCAGAGTGCAGGCACTGCTTTTCCCACCTCCAAAATTCAAGTTCAGCTAACCAGTTTTCCTGAATCCCTTCATAAAAGTTGCACTTCTCATACTCTAACAGCATGTCTATTAACAACCATTTGTCTCCATTCACTCCTGTCTAACATCCTCACGCAAGCCTGCTGGATGCTCAAGCTCCTAAAACTTGAAGCCTCATTTTACCCCTTCCCTCCATTCAGTCCTGGGATGGCCACTACTACTACCTTCCATCCTAAATTTATTCACCCTTTTTGTCATTCTATCCTGTCCTCCATCCTCTCTACATGCCCAAACCACTTGAAGAACCATTTCTCAGCTCTCTTGGTATTGACATATGGTGAAAGTCTTCCTTGCTTAGTAGAACACACCTTCAGCTTTAAAATCATGGTAAGATATTGAATACAATAAATCCTGATTTGTACCAAAATTTTGCTAAAGAATAAACATTCAAAGTAATTTTGTAATGTTTGACAGTTGCGGAGGAAAGTGTGAGGGAGGGTGATGGGATGTAAGTGAACAGCCTTCTTTTCATCACCCAATCTCATCTCTGGATATATATATTGTGGTTTTCAAATGCTTGTAAAGTGAGGGAGAAGATGAAGCATGAAACTATGCCTATTATGAAAAAACTGGAAATAATTGACATGCTGTGGGGTTATGCTCACATCGTGGAAATGGCACGTGTGTTTGGCAATAGAGAATCAACAATTCCGTCAATTCAAGACAATAATGCGAAGATAAATGCTTGTGCAATAAGTAATCCCCAATGTGATTCAATAAAAAAAATGAGGAATAGGTTAATACAGTTAAGTTTACCAAATGTGTGGAGTGAAAAACAAACAAACAAAAAAAAAAGGTGTTCCGTTGATAGCCATATTATTAGGGGGGAAAAGCCTTATCATACTGTAAAACTGTGTGTGAGGAGGAAGGACAGTCCAAAAATGAGTGCACATTTAGTTCTGGATGGTTTAACAGATTTAGAATGCTCGGTGGTTTGTATAATGTAAAGCTCAGTGGGGAGAGTGCCTCTGCCAACCACGCTGCCACAGAAGTTCCCAGCTGAGCTAGCTAGCAACTTAAGCAGGTATTTAATGCTGATGAGACAGGTTTATTTCGGAAGATGCCATCTAGAACATACATCAATAAACAGAAAACTGCTCCTGGATTCAAAGCCGCGAAAGATAATTTCAGCTTGCTTCTTTGTGGTAATTGCTCCCAGAATATGACATCCTTAATACATTCACTGGATTGAGGAGTTATCAGAACATTTAAGCACCACTACACATACAGTGTGGTGAATAAACTAGTGGCAGCAATTGAAGAGACAGTGGAGTTCGGGATCATGTACCAAAATCAACAGTAAATTCTGGTTGAGAAAAATATGGCCTAGTTTGGCGAATAATTTTGCTGATTTTCCAACAGTGAAAAGTCAAGTTCAGGAAAATGTTATCTGGCAAGGAGAGTGCCAGGTGAGGGATTGGAAGATATGCAGCCAGATGACATAAGTGAACTCTTGGAAAGTTGATAAGGAACCAACTGTAGAGGAAATGTTGCAGGATTTAAATTCCCAGCTGCAGAGAACAGAAGACAAGGATGAAGAACCTCAGCCTGAAGGAGTGATGCTGACACTGAGAGATACTCAAACCATTGAATACTGTTGGCAAAGTTGCAGACTTGTTTATTGAAAAGGTCCATGACTTACCTTGAAGCATTACTATAAAGCGTGTTCCGTAGCAGGTGCTTGGGTCTTATTATTTGCTGTATAAAGAACTGCAGGGTAAAATAAACCACTTGAGTATGACTGAGTAGTACCTGAGGACTCCACTGTAACAGTCAGCTGATGAAGTTGCATAATCACAAGAGCCCATTAGGGCCGCAGCCACTCACTCCGCTCACTTTCAAGACAATTAGTATCCTGAACTTGATTTGATTGTAAGTAACAAATAATGTTCAGTATTAATGTAACCATTTTTTTAGCTAATATATTATTACTTTTAACTGTCTGAACCTCATTACAATTTACATATTTCACAGAGCATCAACATTAACAATGTTAGGCAAGAAAACTATTATTTTCATGACATCTATAGTTTGTTAAAGTTTTCTAAGAGATCCAAGGAATGCAACCTTATTTTTCCTATATATTTTCAGCTCATAAGCTGCAGAAATCGTAAGTAGTGCAGTTTTCAGGAACATAACTCACACAAAATATGATTGTCCACTGTACTTTGTTGTAGTTTTGTGTAGCAAGATATTTCCTTATATAATTTGATGTCTCACTGTTGATATAGGAGTTTTACCTAGCCTATTTTAATAAATGAACAGTTTGTGCTAATTAAGCTGAAAGATTTTGTCCATGAAATATTACACCCTTACATTTCTTTAATGCTGTATTTGTTGTGTTTGCAAATGGTTTTTGATTGGGGAGGGGGTAGTTTTATCTTGTTAGTGAATGGTTAGCTTGTGATGAAAAATTTTCATTGTGTACAGTGCTGAATGACTTATTGGCTTCATTGCTCTGTAAATGGTTCGACACTTTTTTCGAATAGGTGTGTAATGTGTGTAATGAAGCTTGTCTGTGAAAATACATAGAAATTTGTAGTGGGATATTTTTTTTTTTAACACGTCAGCCGTCTCCCACAAAGGCAGGGTGACCCAAAGAGAAAGAAAATTCCCAAAAAGAAAGAAAATACTTTCATCATCATTCAACACTTTCACCTCACTCATACATAATCACTGTCTTTGCAGAGGCGCTCAGATACGACAGTTTAGAAGTCCCTCCAAACTGTCAATATCCCAAACCCCTCCTTTAAAGTGAAGACATTGTACGTACTTCCCATTTCCAGGGCTCAAGTCTGGCTAACCAGTTTCCCTGAATCCCTTCACAAAAAATTTAAATACAGTGGACCCTCGCTATTCGAACACCCCAAAACTCACCCTCATTCCAGAATGCTGTTCAAGTGCTGTTACCAAACGAATTTATTCCCATAAGGAATGATGTAAATTAGATTAGTCCATTTCAGACCCCCAAAAATACACTTATAAAAGCACTTACAATAATTAACTTACATAAAAGGGTGAGTTTTTTAGTGTTCGAATAGCGAGGGTCCACTGTATCTTCTAGAAGAGTGCTTGCCTTATAGTCTGTGCCTCAGCATTTTGTCGGCAAAGCATATTTTTCATCCTAATACTTTCCTTCGCTATGTCTTGTATTTTAGTATACACAGTAGGACCCCTATATCTGTGGGGGATATGTTCCATGGACCTGCCGCGGATACTGAAACTGCGGATAGTAGCGAACCTTATATATAAGTCCTATACATACCTATTGTAAAGTTTAATTGATAAATTATACACAATAAATGGAGAATTATCACTTTTACACTGATGGGAAGCACTTCATGGCTTCTCTTAGCCTTGAAGAACTTCCACCATCACTGCTTTTGCACTTTGAGGCCATTATTAAGCAAAATTAAGGGTAACTGACACTGCAGATACCGGACCTGCGGATGTAGGGGTCCTACTTTACATTATTTTCTTGTATCCTAAAGCCATTGTATGCATGCAGCCATATTCATTGTGCCAAAGTTTGATGCTATTAGAACTGTCTTTCTTCAGGGTGATTTGCGTGAATGGATGAATCGTAGAGTGGGAGCAGCTATTGAGTTAATTAAAAAATCTCAGACTTAGGTCACACACAGATTACCTTGCATTACATATTTTTACAGCCTTTCCAAGTAAGTGAGATATGATAATGTATTTTTGGCATGAGAATCATAGTTGATCTCTTGCGTGACTGACACATGTATAGTTTTCTTTCTTCCTCTACTGTACTGTATTGAAATATGTCATTATATTAATTTACTTTTTTCTTTGAGTACCCTAGACTTTAATATTTATCTGCGATTATGAGGATGAATTTTCACCCAAAAATTAATTAGCTTCAAATTTAAAATAGTGAAAAGGAATTCATGTTATATGATTAAAATGTGATGTTTAAAATTTTTAATATTAGGAAGTGTATACCTGGAGAGAGTTCCAGGGGTCAACGCCCCTGCGGCCCGGTCTGTGACCAGGTTGATTTATTTTTGGCCATGTCTTGACAAAGGTTGATGCCAGTTAGCTGGTGCCTAGCACAGTATCTTGCAGCTCATTCATTCTAATTACAAAAGTCCTTTGCATTGTTTCACTCCATACTTGCTGTTTTTTCATAACATCATATGCTGGACAAAAATGTTAGTTCGAGGTTCAAGGTTTCTGACCAGAACTTTGATAAGATTGGGAAGGAAGAAGGATGGGTAAGGATAGAAACATAGGAAATGGTTGGGAGGGGGGAGGGGGAGGTGGGGGTTATAAAGGTAAGTGGCCTAACCACTTTGGCACAATTTAATAAGTGTGTGTGTATGTTGAGCTATTCATGAGTTAATTTTATGAGGTGGGTATGCCTCCTGCCCATCAGTTGCACACAGTTACACAGCTGTATCCCAGCATGCTACTGAGATGGAAGAATGCATACTATTTGCAATTGCTTTTTTTGTTTTTTTTTCACAGGAGGTTGGAGGCAAGGCTGCTGCAACAGGTGGTAGTTACTTTGCTTTCGATGTTGTTTGAGAGCTAGCCAGGATCTGACCAAGCAGTTTCAGAGGTGGTGTCCTCTAGTAGGATGATAGAGAGTGTTACAAGGTTAGTTGTAAGATGTAGCTTGGTAAAGGTAGGTCACCCATAATTGGGGACAATTATCTTCGTTGTGCGACATAGAATGGCTCTGGTGGTATCTACTCTTCTAATTCATTGGGAGGTCACTCAGGATTCTTGGTCATGGGAGTTGTCCTTGTGAATGAAATGTCTGACTCTTTGTTGTAGGGTCATTCTTTGGGTTCGGTTGAGGGGGTGTGTTGATGATATAGTCGGTAGTGTTTATTGGTTGGGGGGGTTTCTCTATCGGGTACATAGAGTTCCTGCATGTCATATAGTTGTCTCTTCTTTAGTTTGTCTATCCTGACATTAATTGCAGTGATTTCCTGTTGTGTATGTAGGTCTTCCTTCTTGATTCTGTCTCTGAATCTGGTCCCAGTGATAAAGCGGAGGGCTTTGTTCTGGACACGTTGAAGCTGCAGCATGTTGGTTTTAGTTGTAAGTGATACGGGTATGCAGGGGTATTCCAGCAAAGGTCTGATCATCATCTTATAGAGGTGCTTCTTGATGTGGGAGGGGGCTTCTTTGAATCTGTATAGTTGGCCAAGGCAGACTTTAGCTAGGTTCGTTTTTTTGGTGATGTGAGAAGTGGAGTGAAGCAATCTGTCGATCTCATACCCCAGGATCTTGTTCGGATTTCTGATCGCGACTCGTGAACCTCTTATGGAGATACCTCCTTTGTTTTCTATAGATGGGAGGCAGCCGATGGTGCTGATGAGGACTTTTTCTGGGTTAGTTGTGATTCTCCATTTTTTCTCCCAGTTAGCTGTTCTTCGTAATTCTTCATTCATTTTCTCTATTACTCTCCTGTGTTTAGATGCACCTGATATGGGGTGGATGACACTACATGGATAACATTGTCTGCAAATTGGGTGATGATGGTATCATTGTGTTCAGGTTGTGGGAGGTCATTTACATATATATTGAAGAGTATGGGGCTAAGTCATGAGCCTTGTGGTACTCCAGCTGTCGGGGTGAATGGTACTGCAGTTTTGCCATGAAAGTTGGGGATGATTCTTCTGCCTGTTAGGAAATTGAATATGAGCCTGAGAAAGGTCCAATTGTGGTCTGGTAGGTCGGCAAGTTTGAATATAAGACCGTCGTGCCATAGGCTGTCGAAGGCTTTGTGAATGTCCCTAGTTGCAATTCGGGCAAGGCTTCCTTGCTTCCTCAGGCTGTCCACCGCATCAAAGATGATGTTGATAGCATGCTGAGTTCCACGGTGGGACCTGAAGCCAAACTGCTTTTCGGTGAAGAGGTGATTGAATTCCATGTAGTAGTTCAGTCTGTTGGAGATGATTTTTTCGAAGACTTTGCCAGCGACTTCAAGTAGGGAGATTGCTGATATCCGATACATCACTGTATTATATAAGAGATATAAAATTATTTATTTATTTTTGTTACATGCACTTCTTATTTACACTTACCTTTTTCTTCATTATAGGCTGTTGCTGGTGAAGACAACACAGACATCTAAGGAGGTTTTTTTTAAAAGAAAGTACTCCATAGTTTTAGTAATTTTTTCTGTTAAATGAAAGGGCATAGCTAGCTTGCTTTAGAGACTTTTGATACAAGTCTTTCAATAAGAACAATAACTGAAGTGTTAATAGATAAAATAAGTTTGGCTTTAATGAACAAAAATGCATTTGCTTACTTTTGTATAAAACTAACAATATATCATACTTACAGCTGTAATAGCCAATTACATAAAAAACCTTAACAATGTATGCAAATGTTAGATTGTTTTGAGTTTTCAAGTGCATGATTGTCTTAGACATTTATTTTCTTTACTTTTTCTTATAGAAGTCTTGCATTCCCAATGCCATTAAAATTTTAATTTTTACACTTCGGAATAGTTAAGGAAAGTTTATCAATACAAAACTAGGAGAGTATATTATAATATATAATATTTGATAGTGAACTATTGCAAATGCCATGGAAAGGTTGAATAAAATTAAGATTGCCTTTTTTATACTGTACTGTAATTCCCCCATCTCTACCATTTATCTAACCACAAATTGACTTTTCCAAAAGTTTTATTATTCAGCCCATGATTTGCAAGATGGGCTTTCTGATACATGACGAGCTAATGCCCATTCACTGCCTGAAATTGCAGATCTGCAACTCGTGTATGCTTAGCCACAGCTCATGTATACTATGGTATTTTGTCACATCACGCAAGGTGCTAAAGATCTGTAAAAAAAATTGTTTCTCTGGGGCATTATTTTTTTTCCAAAATGATTTTTTCAGTATTTCTTGGTTTCAAAATTTTTGGGCAGCCATTAAACTAGTGGCCACCCATTCTACCTTTTGCTGATCCAAACTGTATTAACAATGTTTAGGAGTAAATGTGTTACTTTTGATTTGCACTTACATCAATTTTCAACTTAATTTCTGTTTTTTTCTCTTGATGTAAATTCTGCAACTGTTGTGCATACTGGTGACTGAGCAAGATGAATATGTAAGTGTGAAAAGAGTATTCCTCCTTGATAGTAGCACAGGTGTGGGCAGTGTAGGATCTTCACTGGTGTGAATAATAATAAATTAAGTAGAATTGCTAAGGAAATTGGAGCATGGAGTTAGTATTTCTTATCTCATGGTAGTATGTTAATAGAAGAGCAATTATTTATGGTGTGATGGCTAAGAGAAACAAACTTTTTCACTATAATGCTAGAAGTTAGTGTTAAAGCTCTCTGGGAAAGAGGTTCACAGGGGACCTTTTAACCAAGAATACTAATGATACTTCATATGAATGGTTATATCAGTGGCACAGTAGAGGTGTGCAACTTTTGAGGAGGGTTTTTAATAGCCAAGACCTGGCATTTTTACAAAGAACTGAAGATAAAAATTGATTATAGCTACGGTTGGATGTACAAGTTTAATTATATGGTCTACATTCTTTGTACTGTACATAAATAAATAGGAAGTTGGAAGACAATAACTGATAGTTAATGATCAGTTTTTTGTTTCATAAAATTTGTGCACATTTAATTGTACAGTGCATTACTGAAACTTTGGTTGTTCCTGAAAGCTCCTAGACTGATGGAGAAGGTGGGGGTTTCATTTCTGTACAGTATATAAACATGTACTGTACATCTGAGCATTCCAGCTAGCCTTGTTTTACTTGGACAATAAATACTTTTTGACCTATAACTATTATTGTTCAAGTCATAAATAGTAGTATTTTTTTTTTTTTTGACACATTGGCCATCTCCACCTGTTAATTACTCATTTGTTTTACAACTGATCCAAAATAGGACAAATGAGCTTAACATACTATGGGTACATAGGTGTGAAAGTGCATAACCTCTGTTCTTTTCATAATTTCTCTTGTAATGCATTCCTTGTGAATACTGAGGGACTACAGTACTGTACGTCTCAGTGTAACAAGTTGTGGAAAGGCTGCAATATTTCTATTTGTTAAGTTATATACATAAACAGAGAAACTATTATTCAAGAAATGTTATATAGTTTAGTGTACTGTACTGTAGTAATTATATTTTATATACCAATTTATGGAGCTATAGATTAGGATATTTCTCATAATTAGTCATTGGATACATAATTTTATTTCATGGATGTTTTGTGTAAATTGCTTGTAAGTCAGGAAACCTGCAGCGCTGTATAACCCCTGTGGTTTAGCGCTTCTATTTGATTATAATAATAATTGTAAGTCAGGAGGAAATTTTTGATTTTGTAAAGTGGTTTTTGATCTAAAGGTGAGAAACATTTGTGAAAACAATGTGTATTCATAAAAGTAAGTTTGTCAAATTTGAGTGAAATGTTTTTCTCATTAACCTTCATCTTGGCGACTTGTTAAATATTTGTCTTATTGTATTACACATGTATTTAAAATAAAGTATAATGAAAAATATTGATGTGTTATCAGTATGGTGGCTATGAAGTTTCATAGCAACCAAACTAAATTTCCTAAACCACCAGTGTTTTTTTTTCCACTGCAATGATCATTCCCTTTTTTGCCCAGCAGACTAGCTGTATACCTGGAGAGGGATTCGGGGATCACCACCCCCGTGGTCTGGCACTGTGTTTACCTACCTTTCCTACAACAGCCACTTGGGCTTTGTAGAGGGAAGAGCTAATGTATCTACATCAGAGACCAGGCAAGCCAGGTCTAATGCAGAGACAGACAAAAGGCTATTAACTAGTTGATGAAAAATGATGAATTTAACCAGATGACCCCTCAGAGGAAGGTTCCCTGATACCAGTGAGGGGCTCTTGTCCCATTGAACTGGACTAGACCTCTTCTTTCTTGGATCAGACAAGATTGCCTCCCATTCCCAATGGCACTATGACCTTTATGGGTTTAATAGTTCCCCCATGAATAATCTCCCCTCCCTATTTATTAAGGTGTCAATGCCAATAAAAATTGCAAAATCCAAGGAAATAGATCCTTCCACTTTTTCCGTGGATTTAATCTGCTTGCTTGCTATCGAAGCTTATCCATTAATGAAATAAAAAATCTTGCTCTTATTAAATTATTTCATGTGACTTGCACTCTACCATCTACATAGCCACACCTGACCCACTCATGGATACCTTGTGGAAAAATACCTGGCAATGCTCTGCTAGGACTGCCATGTTGCACTGGCAACATGCAGAATTCATTTCTGTTGTCTCTGCTACCCCAACCCTCAAATTGCTCTGGCCTTGTTGAAATTTCCACTTGGTGCAGAGTCGCTGACGTTTTAACAGAACCCATGTAACTGTGTATAGGTGAGTACATCCCTCCATGCAGCACTGTATGATCCTCTTGGGTTCAGCACTAAATTTGATTACAGTATATCATTATTATTACATATGACTTGCAACTCAGTGATATAGCTGTCGATCCCCACCCTTCAAGGGTGGGGATCAACAGTGAGGGACTCTTGATCCAAGGAATTGAACCTGTCCTCTTCCTTGGACCTTTTAAGGGAGGTTCCTTGATGCTGGTGAGGGGGCTTTTGACCTAGGAAATTAGATCTGTGATACAATTCCCTGAATTAAGCCTGCCCCTCAAGGGAGGTTTTTTGACACTGGTGAGGGGCTCTTGATCTAGGGAATTGGATCTGTGCTCCGGTTCTCTGGATTGAGCTTGAATACCTTCCACCCACCCACATGCACTGTATAATCCTATGGGTTTAGTGCTCACCCATGATTATAATTATAATAAATGAATTAAGCTTGAATACCTCCCATCCCACCCCCCCTCAAGTGCTGTATAATCCTTATGGGTTTAGTGTTAACCATAATAATAATACTCTTTCTTGGATCGAACCTGCTGTATGACCCCTGTGGTTTAGCGCTTCTATTTGATTATAATATAATAATTGGATCGAACCTAATTACCGCCCACTTCCCCAGGCACTGTATGACCTCTATAGGTTTTTACCCCTACCACCCACCCCATGAATATAAAATATAATTTCTGCTCCCAGGCAAGTGCGCTGTATGACCCCTGTGGTTTAGCGCTTCTTTTTTATTATAATAATCCCAGGCAAGTGGCAAAATATATCCAATGAAGTTTTTCATTAGTTTCATGTACAGTGTTTTGTGGTACAGTACTGTTTCATGGCACAGCACTGTTTCACGGTATAGTATTGTTTCATGGTACAGTAGTTTCACAGTACAGTATTGTTTCATGTTACAGTATTGTTTCATGGTACAATACTGTTTCATGGTACAGTGTTGTTTCATGGTACAATATTGTTTCATAATACATTACTGTTTCATAGTACATTAGTTTCATGGTACAGTGCTGTTTCATGGTACAGTACTGTTCCATGGTACAGTACTGTTCCATGGTACAGTACTGTTCCATGGTACAGTACTGTTCCATGGTACAGTACTGTTCCATGGTACAGTACTGTTCCATGGTACAGTACTGTTCCATGGTACAGTACTGTTCCATGGTACAGTACTGTTCCATGGTACAGTACTGTTCCATGGTACAGTACTGTTCCATGGTACAGTACTGTTTCACGGTACAGTAGTTTTATGATAGGTTTATTGTATAGTACAGTTTTGTAGTACAATATTTCACCCGTGGCCGTGTTCGATCCCCGGCTGGGTGAAAACATTGGGTATTTCCTGACACCTGCTGTTCTTGTTCACCTGGCAGTAAGTAGGTGCCTGGGTGTTAGGTGACTGTTGTGGGTGGCATCCTGGGGGACGAGACTGAAGGACCAAACCTCTCAAAGGAGGTTCCTTGACGCTGGTGAGGGGCTCTTGATCTAGGAAATTGGATCTGTGCTCCACTTCCCTGAATTCAGCTTAAATGCCTTCCTTCCATCCCCCCCACCCCCACGGGAGATATATAATCCCTACGGGTTTAGCTCCCCCTAATAATAATTTGATTGGTAGCGAATAAATTACATACCGGTGAGGAAATACACACAATAACCGTAATGCATACCATGGTATGCAATGCCCTTGTATATCAAAATAGTAATTAAAGTTATTGTACTGCCTTGCAGCAATATATGACCCTATAAGGATTAGCATTGAAATAATGACCCTGTAGTCGATAGATTTTAAACCCTTTGGAAATAAGTCACTTTAACTATTTTGGGGTTATCCTTGGTATGACATATTGTATTTATGTACCTCTGGCTAAATAAACTTACTTGCAACTGATCTAAAGAAATGAACTTACTCTCCCTCCTTGGATTGAACTTGAGTCCCTCCCATTCCCCAGACGCTATATGACCCCTGTGGTTTAGCGCTTCTTTTGATTATAATAATATATAACCCCTACGGTTTTAGTGCTCCCCCCACCTGATGCGGATGATGAATCTAATCTGATAGCAATCACCAGCTGACTGATGCAACCCTCTGATTAATTAACATATACGAATAAATAATGACTGAAAAACAGAGGAGTTAGAGACGTGAGGTTTTCTGTAGTGTGACAGTAGTATTGTGAAGTGTGTTAAGTGACCACTACAACAGTATTGTGAAGTGTGTTAAAGTGACCACTACAGTAGTGTGAGGGGGAGGATCCCTGGCTGCTGCTCTACAATGCTCAACCAATATATCCAGGAGCTGGAGCAGGTAGTTAATGTAGTGATCCATTACCACTAGTGAAGTGAAGCTGTCTGTCTCATGGGGCTTAATTAAGTGCAGGCAACAGCCTCTGCAAAATACATATATATATATATATAATTAGTTGAAAAGTATGTTACAATGTAGGTTATAATTATAACCATAATTTTTAAAGGGGTGGAGGGGTAAGCCAGCGGAAGGCCTCAGTCAGATGACCAAAAGCTCCAGCTGCGGGTCATCATATAACAAAGACCCGCGTCAGGAAACACTTGTCCTGTTTCCTGACAAACCTTACTTTACCTAACCTATGTAACACCAACTGGTTGATGAATAAGACACATGTGCAACGTCTGGGTAGCTTTATAAAGCCCCAGATGGGCAATATATCTCAAAGATGCTCAGATGTTGCACACGGCTCCAAGGATGAGTGTCTATACGGCATGCTAGTAACTTTCTTTTGTGCCTAACAGTGCTTTATTACATGTAAACTACATTACCTATATACTGCAGAAAAGAAATAAATTTATTATTTTTATTTTTATTTCTAGGCCTCCCCGATGGAAATAAGTCGCTTTGACTTTTTGGGTTATCCTATGTAATTTACACATATATTAAACTATGTATGATAATTGTAATTGTGTAAAAACATTGGACGTGTTTCTTTACACCAGTTGTCTATGTTCCCCACCAGTAAAATGGGTACCTGGGTGTTAGTCGACTGGTGTGGGTCGCATCCTGGGACAAAACTGACCTAATTTGCCCGAAATGCTGTGAGCATAATAAACAGCTTTATATATAGTAGTATGTCATTGATGTCATCTAGGCCTGTATACCTTGTACATGTATACTTGTAGAAATAAAGATATTATCATTATATTATTATTAGTTGAGAACTGGGCACACACGTCTCGCCCATGGCCACCTGTTCACAGGTGCTCCTGGCCCTCTTCTTTTCCCTTTCATGTATGTACATTGTGGCAAGCAACTGACTGCAACATAATTCAACTGTTTGCCTACAGCTTATGTCTTCACTTTTGTTGTGGTTTTAATAATTATGAACCTCTAAGAATCTCGGAGAAATTTTAGGAGCCTTTTCACATTAAGCATTTATTGAGATTTTAAAATTTTTGCTGGTTATTTTAATCTAGTGTGATAGTACAGTATATATTTGTGTTGTGTTTTTTATTCATGCTAGTTTTTTCACAGGGTCACCATCTGGAAAAGACCTGGGCCGGAACAACACCGGCGAACCTACTACATACAGTGGAACCTCGGTTTTCATTTGCCCTGGTTTTTGTCAAATTCGGCGTTCGACTACTTTTCGTCAAAATTTTGTCCCAGTTTTCGTTCATCACCTCGATTTTCGTCCTCTATACCGAACGTGTCCGCCTGCCCGCGCCACACAAAGTATCCCACGCACACGTTCTGAGTCAATCTGGCTTTGTTTCTCATCGAGGAATATTACCCTGTGTGTTTATACAAAACATTTCATAATAATCCATTGTTTTTTGTGCTAGTTTATTGAGTGCAACTGCTAAATAAGCCACCATGGGGCCAAAGAAAGTTCCGAGTGCCTTTGGGGAAGTCCATGGGGTTGGATGTGAGTGGCCAGGATGTGGAAGAGTTGGTGGACGACCATAGGAAAGAGCTAACCACTGAAGAGCTGCAACACCTTCAACTGGAACAGCAACAGATCTCAGCTGAGGAAATTGCTTCAGAGGAGAAGGAAGAGAGAGGGGAGAATGTCCCTTCTTCAGTGATTAAGGACATGTGTGCAAAGTGGAGTGAGTTTTATGGAGAAAAATCACCTTAACAAGCTGTTGCAAGCTGTCTGCAACATGTTCAATGACAATGCCTTGTCCCATTTTAGGCAAATCTTAGAGACACCAGAAACAGACCTCTCTGGAGAGATTTTTTGTGCGACAGGGGTCCAGTGACTCTCAAGCTGGTCCTAGTGCCAGTAAAAGACAAAGAAGGGAAGTAATCCTGGATAGGGACTTGATACCTGAAGTCCTTATGGAAGGGGATTTCCCTTCCAAACAATAACCTCTCCTCCCTCTCCCCTCCTCGCTGTCTTCCATACACCAACAAGAGTCTTCAGTAAAGGTAAAAGTTATGTTAAATGCTCATTTATCCATTTCATTAGTCCTTTATATTTATTTCTCATTGGTTTCTGTATGTAAAACTGGTTGTTCTCTATAAAATGTATTTTTTGTTAATACTTTTGGGTGTCTGGAACGGATTAATTGGATTTACATTATTTCTTATGGGAAACATTGCTTCAGTTTTTGTCGAATTCGGTTTTCATCAGACTTTCTGGAATGAATTAAAAATGAAAACTGAGGTTCCACTGTATGTACTAGTAGTTTTTTATTGTTTGTTAATCTTATCTTTATTTTTCTTCTATGTTCCATTTATTGTTCATTTCCAAATGTGCTGATTGATCTACACAGTTTAGGCATTCTTCAAATTTCAAAACTATCTACCTACCTGGAGTCTACCTGGAGAGAATTCCAGGGGTCAACGCCCCCGCGGCCCGGTCCGTGACCAGGCCTCTTGTTGGACCAGAGCCTGATCAACCAGGCTGTTACTGCTGGCCGCACGCAGTCCAACGTACGAACCACAAGCCCGGCTGATCAGGTACCGACTTGAGGTGCCTGTCCAGTGCCTGCTTGAAGACAGCCAGGGGCTTGTTGGTAATCCCCTGATGTATGCTGGGAGGCAGTTGAACAATCTTGGGCCCCTCACACTTATTGTGTTGTCCCTCAACGTGCTAGTGGCACCCTGCTCTTCATTGGGGGAATGTTACATCGCCTGCCGAGTCTTTTGCTTTCGTAGGGAGTGATTTTTGTGTGCAAGTTTGGTACTAAGCCCTCGAGAATTTTCCATGTGTATATAATAATGTATCTCTCCGCCTGCGTTCTAGAGAGTACAGGTTTAGGAACTTCAAGCGTTCCCAGTAGTTGAGGTGGTTTATCGCACTTATGCGTGCCGTGAAGGTTCTCTGCACATTTTCAAGGTCAGCAATTTCACCCGCCTTGAAAGGTGCAGTTAGTGTGCAGCAATATTCCAGCCTAGATAGAACAAGCGATCTGTAAAGTGTCAACATGGGCTTGGCATCCCTGGTTTGAAGGTTCTCATTATCCATCCTGTCATTTTTCGAGCAGATGCAATTGCTACATTGTTATGGTCCTTGAAGGTGAGATCCTCTGACATGAACACTCCCAGGTCTTTGACATTAGTTTTTCGCTCTATTGTGTGGTTGGAATTAGTTTTGTACTCCGATGAGATTTTAATTTCTTCACGTTTTCTCAGCTTTCTGAGAATTAAAAATGAAATTTCTCATCATTGAACTCATATTTTTTTGCAGCCCATTTGTTAAAGATTTTGGTTTATGTCTCTTGGATGTCATTGAGTGTCTTCAAAGTGGACACTGATCTACAGTTCAGGTGTCATCTGCAAAGGAAGACACAGCACTGTGGCTTATATTCTCTCTTTCTGTGGATTAAATTTGATTTCCTTCCATTACCCTGCAGTGTATGATCTTTATGGTCATGAAAGTTATTCTTTTTTAAAATTGGTATCTTTTAGTTTTTTTGCATTTTGCCCAAATCTGCAGTCTTTGAGGCAATTTGTCCAAAATCTGCCTCCACTTTTTTGCTTCTCTCATCCAAGCTTTCCTGGCCTGTGCGTCTTGTGTACAAGACAATGAACAGCTTGCACTCGTGTAATAATCCTTATTTTTCGAACATATCTTGCTAAACTGAGGAAAATAGTTTGCAGACCTGTCATTCATTGGTAAACAGTTTTTAGTACAATACTGTATTGCTGTTTATTATTGGACACAAGTACATATTCATCTAATTATGGTTGCAAGGGTCGGGTCATAGCTCCTGGCCCCGAGTGTTGAGATGGGTGGTAAATAATTGTTTGGTTATAATTTGTGCTAAAAGTTATTTTTACATGCTGTTACCTGTTAAAGGCTTATATACTACAGTGGAACTTCAGTACTCGAACAATTCAATATTCAAACGCTTTGTTTGGTAAAATAGTTGCTCTGTAGTCGACCGTTTTCTCGGCACTCGACCAAACAAACACGACCTGCCAGAACTTCGCTGTAAACTATTTCATGTTTCTTCGCATTTTTTGGTGTTTTTTAATTTTATTTGTATAAATAAGACACCATGGGGCCTAAAAAGATTAGTGATAACAGCCAACAAAAAATAAAATTGGATAAAATTGGTTGGGAAAAATTTGTTCGGTACTCGAACAGATCAGCACTCGAACAGCCTTCTGGAACGAATTAAGTTTGAGTACCGAGGTTCCACTGTATGTACTCTGTTTGTGGAGCTGAATAGGACCTCAGCACATTTAACAAGCTGTGTGTGGCAAGGCCTGAAAAGGGTTTCATGATAGACATAGGGCAAAAGTTATATTTCTGATCCCAAAATTAAAACTTTTTTCTAGGCAGGACTGATACCTCATGTTAATTTGGTAATTGTTGGCTAAAAACAAAGACACTAAATTAAAGATGGGAATGCTTTAATTTTGCACATTCACTAGAGTGCAACTGTAGATGGTAAAATGCAGACAAATGTACTATACAATGTTAAGTTACAGTATATCATTTATTGCCTTTTATCCCTTCAAGGTAGGGGAGTACCTTGATGCTGATGAAAGGCTCTTGATCTAGGGAGTCATAGATACGCTGCCTGGTTGACCAGGTGAGCACCAGACAAACCTGGCCCAGGGCCTGGCTGCAGAAGGAAAACTTTCAAAACTGGTCAAAGGTGTATCAGAGGTATTCCTCAAATCAAACCTGATTACCATTCTTCCTTTCAATTCCTCAGGCACTGTATTACCCTTACAGGTTTAGTGCTTCCTCATGAATATAGTGTAATTATAAATAGTAATAATCGTTGATGTACATAGTAGTATAGTACAGTGGACCCCCGAGTAACGAAAAAACTTCATTCCAGAAGCCTGCTCAAGTGCCATTACCGAACGAATTTACTCCCTTAAGGAATAATGTCACGTAGGTTAGTCTATTTCAGATCCCCAAAAATACACTTCCACAAGCACTTACAATATTATACTTACATAATTGTACGATTTCCGGGGTGTTCGTTACTCAGGGGACCACTGTAGTTTTATTTTTTAAGAGACACTGAAGGTGTTTTAGCAAGTATTAAAAGCAAACAAAAGTAATACACTGTACTTTATTTTAATTAGCCTCATAATTCTAGCCATATGGGCATCATCATACTGCTGAGATTATTGTTTTCGTTTCTTGACAGGATCCCTTTGATGGAGAGGAGTTTGTTGAGCGGTTAGCTTGGCGGGTCAATGCCAGTGTATCACCCCCTGGTAGTACAGATACTGGCTTTAATCCAGACTTACTTCATGAAGCCTTCACGCAAGCTATCAAGTTAGTATAACCTACTGAGAGGTAAAGCAATCTTACACTAGATTTTATATCTTTCAACACACCGGCTGTATCCCACCGAGGCAGGGTGCCCCAAAAGGAAACACGAAAGTTTCACCTTTTACATTTAGTAATATATACAGGAGAAGGAGTTACTAGCCCCTTGCTCCCGGCATTTTAGTCGCCTCTTACGACACGCATAGCTTACGGAGGAAGAATTCTGTTCCACTTCCCCATGGAGATTTTATATATATGTATGTACATATATGTTGTATGTATATACAGTATATATAGTTTTTATAAGAATACAGTACAGTATTAATTATTTTACCACATCATCCATTTCCCACCAAAGTTGGGTGATATAAAGCAGAAATTGCATTCAATAACTGTTTTGGCAGAAGTGCATAGATATCACAGTTTGAACGACTGAACTGCAACATCCACTCCCCTCATTCAGAGAGCATTTACTATAGTTCCCACCTCCAGGATTCACAGTCTGGCTAATCAATTTCTTTCAATCTATTCATAAATATTACCTTGCTCACACTTCAGCATCATTGTCAAACTATTAAAAACCACTTGCTACAATTTTGCATAGACATGCCTGCTGGATGCTCAACCTCCCCCCCCCCCACCAATAAAAACCTCTATGTATTACCTTTGCAGCCTTTCCTGGGACAACCCCTGCCCTTCCTTCTGCCTTGAACTTGTACACTATATTAGTCACCCCATTCTGCTATGTTTTTTAAATTCCTTCTTTTACAAACCCTCTCAAGTTCCTACACCAATCTTTGCAACTTCTCTTCAGACTATCCCAAAAGTATCAAGTCATCAGCTAAAGGCAACTGTGATAAATTCCACTTCATAACAAATTCATTGTCTCTTTACTTCCACATCTCTCTCCGACACCCTAGCATTCACTTTTTACAATGACATCTGTAAATATATTAAACAGCCATGATGACATCACATACCTCTATGTAAGGCTTACTTTTAATGGAAATAGTTCCATTCTATCCTACATACCTTATTGTTATTATTATGATGATGATTGATAATGATGAATGATATTGATAGATAATGATGATTGATGATGATACTGATCCATCCCTGAAAGGGTACCTTGAAGTGGTTGCTAGAACTTTTTTATTTTTCCTCTTTTTTCTTTCTTCTTCCTCCAAACCTTCATCTGTAACTTGAGAATGCCGTATGTGATTGGCTTCAACATTTTTCAACATTGGTTTTCTGTACCAGGAAAAGGGTTCAACTGTTAGACCACTTTCTTTATATCACAGGGACCTGCAGTTGCTAGATGAGAGAACAGCTAAAAAGTGTGAGCGTGTGGAGGCAGCAGTAAAAGAAGAGGAAGTGCGTCATTGGCATAATGTAGCACAACTCTTGGACAACAATAGGGTAAGCTTATTATCTATCTTTGTCTAATATATATATATATATATTTTTTCAACAAGTTGGCCATCTCCCACAGAGGCAGGGTGACCCAAAAAGAAAGAAAATCCCCAAAAAGAAAATACTTTCATCATCATTCAACACTTTCACCTCACTCATACATAATCACTGTCTTTGCAGAGGCGCTCAGATACGACAGCTGAGAATAAGTCCCTCCCAGCTGTCACTATCCCAGACCCCTTCTTTAAAGTGCAGGCATTGTACTTCCCATTTCCAGGACTCAAGTCCAACTAAATCAATTAACTTATTTCCCTGAATCCCTTCACAAAATGTTACCCTGCTCACACTCCAACAGCTCGTCAGGTCCCAAAAACCATTCGTCTCCATTCACTCCTTTCTAACACGCTCACACATGCTTGCTGGAAGTCCAAGCCCCTCGCCCACAAAACCTCTTTTACCCCCTTCCTCCAACCTTTTCGAGGATGACCCCTACCCCGCCAGTGTCTTTCAACACACCGGCCGTATCCCACCGAGGCAGGGTGGCCCCGAAAGGAAAAATGAAAGTTTCTCCTTTTACATTTAGTAATAGTATATACTACTTTTGTGAAGGGATTCAGGGAAACCAATTAGCTGGACTTGAGTCCTGGAGGTGGGAAGTACAATGCCTGCACTTTAGAGGGGTTTGGGATATTGGCTGTTTGGAGTGACATCTAAACTGTCATATCTGAGCACCTCTGCAAAGACAGTGATTATGTGTGAACGATGGTGAAAGTGTTTCTTTCTCTTTTGGGTCACCCTGCCTTGGTGGTAGATGGCTGACATGTTAAAAAAAACCATAAGATATTTGAATGTGTGTGTGTGTACTCACCTAGTTGTGATTACAGGGGTTGAGTCACAGCTCCTGTCCCTGCCTCTTCACTGGCTGCTACTAGGTCACTCTTCCTGCTCCATGAGCTTTATCATACCTCTTCTTAAATCTATGTATGGATCCTGCCTCCACTACATCACTTCCCAGACTATTCTACTTCCTGACAACTCTGTGACTGAAGAAATACTTCCTAACATCCCTGTGATTCATCTGAGTCTTCAACTTCCAACTGTGACCTCTTGTTGCTGTGTCCCATCTTTGGAACATCCTATCTGTCCACCTTGTCAATTCCTCTCAGTATTTTATATATCGTTATCATATCCCTCCTATCTCTCCAGTGTCGTCATGTCGATTTCCCTTAACCTCTCTCGTAGAACATACCCCTTAGCTCCGGGACTAGTCTTGGTGCAAACCTTTGCACTTTCTCTAGTTTCCTTACGTGCTTGGCTAGGTGTGGGTTCCAAACTGGTGCTGCATACTCCAATATGGGCCTAACGTACACAGTGTACAGGGTCCTGAATGATTCCTTATTAAGATGTCAGAATGCTGTTCCTAGGTTTCCTAGGTGCCCATATGCTGCAGCAGTTATTTGGTTGATGTGCGCCTCAGGTGATGTGCCCAGTGTTATACTCACCCCAAAATTCTTTTTCTTAAGTGAGGTTTGTAGTCTCTGGCCCCCCCTAAACTGTACTCCATCTGTGGTCTTCTTTGCCCTTCCCCAATCTTCATGACTTTGCACTTGATGGAGTTGAACTCCAGGAGCCAGTTGCTGGACCAGGCCTGCAGCCTGTCCAGGTTCCTTTGTAGTTCTGCCTGGTCCTCATCCGATTGGATTCTTCTGATCAACTTCACATCATCTGTAAACAGGGACACTTCGAAGCCTATTCCTTCCATCATGTCGTTCACAAATACCTAGGCGCCCACTCTGACACCTCGCCACGTACCATGACTCACTGTTGTCTTCCTGACAGGTATTCCCTGATCCATTGTAGTGCCTTCCTTGTTATTCCTGCCTGGTCCTCCAGCTTTTGCACTAATCTCTTGGGTGGAACTGTGTCAAACACCTTCTTACAGTCCAAGAAAATGCAATCTACCCACCCCTCTCTTGTCATAGAACTCCAGTAGGTTTGTGACACAGGATTTCCCGTCCCTAAAACCGTGCTGGCTGTTGTTGATAAGCTCATTCCTTTCTAGGTGCTCCACGATTCTTCTCCTGATAATCTTCTCCATGACTTTGCATACTATACATGTCAAAGACACTCCTCTGCAGTTTAATGCTTCATGTCTGTCTCCTTTTTTAAAAATTAGGACTACGTTTGCTGTCTTCCATACCTCAGCTAGTCACCCTGTTTCGATAGATGTGTTGAAAATTGTTGTTGGTGGTACACATAGCGTGTGTGTGTGTGTGTGTGTGTATTCTCCATGGGGAAGTGGAACAGAATTCTTCATTCGTAAGTCATGCATGTCATAAGAGGTGACTAAAATGCCAGGAGCAATTGGCTAGTAACCCCTTCTCTTGTATAAATTACTAAATTTAAAAAGAAAAACTTTGGTTTTTCTTTTTAGGTCACCCTGCCTCAGTGGAATACAGCCGGTTTGTTGAAAAAAAAAATGTATATACTATATACACACATACAGTGGTACCTCGGTTAACGATATTTTTTCGTTCCAGAATGCTGTTCAAGTGCCAATACCAAACGAATTTATCCCCATAAGGAATAATGTAAAATAGACTAGTCCTTTTAGACCCCCAAAAATACACTTACAAAAGCATTTAAAAAAATAAACTTACATAAAAGGGCGAGTTTGGGGACCATCGTTAACCGAGGTACCACTGTATATACATCATATATTGCAAACTCATTATATATTGTGCCATGGTAATTGTTAGTAAAATTCTGTTTGTAAAGGAAAATGAGGTTTAACACTGAAACCTGCAAATTATTTAAGGGTTGTATATTTCAGGAAGCCTTCCAGAGCTTCCAGGATCTAGACAGTCACATAAATAGTGTGGCAACAAAGGTTGTTCATCTGGGTGACCAGTTGGAGAGTGTCAATACGCCAAGATCTCGTGCTGTCGAGGCACAGCGTCTCATGAATCATTTCAGAGAATTTCTCCTGCCAGGTCCCCTTGTCTCGGAAGTTTTCACTGACAAGACAAAGGTAAGACTAACTGCTGTGTTATTGTTTAAAAAGTGTAGCAACAGAGCCTGGGTGTTTTTACAACTTTTGTGTTTTGATTCTCCTATTTGTTATTGGGTGATAAATATGGTACTGAATTTACATAGGAGACTATATTGTATATGTTGGTTAGTAAAATGGAGAATTTAATTTTAGTGTGCTGTATGTAGATAATAGTGCCTGTCATTAAAATATGTTAGACCTCCCTCTAAAATCATCACCACAAAATAGGTCATCCCTGCACTTAAGGACTTCCTTCAAATGTCTAGGAAGTGATTAACACATATTTTTCAATGATTCATGGAATAAATTTTCCCATGACTCACAGATGACATCCTAAAGTCATGGGAGTTGACTGCTATCCTTTCCCTAGTAGATTTCTCTATCTCAGTCCAAAGGTTTTCAGTGGGGTTGAAGTCTAGGGAGTTTCCTGACCAATCATCAAAGAAAGGTACCTCACATTCATGAAGCCATTGAACAACAGATTTCACAACATGGCAGGCACTGTTTTGAAAAAAAAAAAAAATTGCACCTCACTGATCAAAAGAGTTTGGCAAATAATACCAGACCAATTATTCCAGTACATTTATTACAGTTAACATTAGTGGGGATGTTTTTCTAAGCTTCCTTGAACTTTCTTTTGGTATGGGCATGTCATGAACACTGTTCTCAAAGAACTGATGTAACCAGACAGCCAGATTATACTACAGTGGACCCTCGGTTTTCGCCGAAAATTCTTTCCAGAATGCTGCTCAAGTGCCATTACCGAACGAATTTACTTCATAAGAAATAATGTCAAGTAGGTTAGCCACCCTGCCTCGGTGGGAGATGGCCGACTTGTTGAAAAAAAAAAAAAAAGGTTAGTGTATTTCAGATCCCCAAAAATACACTTGCAAAAGCACTTACGAAAATACACTTACATAAATGTTCGAGTTTGGAGATGACCGAAAACCGAGGGACCACTGTACTTCCTTAATTTAATGTCCTCTCTTATGTAATCCACTGATCTCTGCAATTATCTCTTGTACCAGTGACTTACTCTTGCCCATATTAATTCATCAGTAGCCAAAAATGTCAGACAAATGTGGCCCTCAAGACCATACAGTACAGGGGAAACCACAGATGCAAAACTGTCCATCACACAAGCACAGGATGAAGCCAGTCAACATAGGGAATCCTAAGACATCCCACTTCTAGTTGCCAGGCCATTATAATCTTGTGTCTCATTGACACATGCCAGGGTAGGGTATTACTTTGGACATTAAATTACGTTGGGTGCCTTCCACGCAACACACTTTAATGACAAGCAGTACTGTGTTTATTATTAGTACTCTACAGTACTGATGACTTAATGGTTAATGTTTTTTGATAAATTCCATTGTCAAACAGTATTATGTTATTTATTTCCAGATTTATGAGGCAGCTGATGTTATTCAAAAATTACATCTAATAGCACAGGAGCTACCATCTGGCAAGTAGGTCTTTCTTAAATTTGTTTTTTGTTTTAAGGGTTATACTATTTTCCTCATCGGTGCTTCTCCTATTTGGTATAATTAAAAAATCAGAAAATGTTATTTTAGGGTCATTTTATTAGTCGTCATTGCTACAAACATGATCAAAATGAAACGAATAAAAATTTAAGTAGTGATCCATTGTTTGCATAGGAGGAAGAACAGCCATGTACTGTGTGTATGTAATAGGCTACAGGACAGAACTATGCTAGTGGTGTCTTGTCTTCAGTGATTAATCTTCATACTTTGATAAATTTTTAATGGATGTAGCATTTACTGCTGATCCTTGGATCCCATTCCACTGTTCTAACTCACTATTTGTAAGGAAAATCTTTTTGGTTTAATAACTGTACCTCATTTTTTCTGTTAATAAAGAATATAAAATTAAATTTTAAAATAAGTGTTGGTTGTATAATGGAATCTTATGGCATGCCACTCAATATATTATTTCAGTTGAATTCTACTCCAAGAAGGTATGGGTCAGAATATTCATACTTGAGGATCTCCACTTGTTACTACAGTGGACCCTCGGTTTTCGTCGAAAATTCTTTCCAGAATGCTGTTTGAGTGCCGTTACCGAACGAATTTGTTCCCATAAGGACAAATGTAAATTAGATTAGTCATTTCAGACCCCCCAAAAATACACTTGCAAAAGCACTTACGAAAATACACTTACATAATTGTTCGAGTTTTTAGGTGAACGAAAACCAAGGGTCCACTGTAGTACATTTTTTCATTATGATATACACAGTGGTCCCTCGGTTTTCGTGCATCTCCAAACTCAAACATTTATGTAAGTGTATTTTCGTAAGTGCTGTTGCAAGTGTATTTTTGGGGGTCTGAAATAGACTAACCTACGTGACATTATTTCTTAAGTAAATTTGTTCGGTAATGGCACTTGAGCAGCATTCTGGAATGAATTTTCGGCGAAAACCGAGGGACCACTGTACAGTGTTCACCCGCCTAACAAGCAAAATTCATTCCAGAAGCCTGCTCAAGTGCCAGTACCGAACGAATTTACTTCCTTAAAAATAATGTCACGTAGGTTAGTCTATTTCAGACCCCCAAAAATACACTTCCACAAGCACTTACAATATTATACTTACATAATTGTACGATTTCCGGGGTGCTCGTTAGGCGGGGGTCCACTGTACTGTACCTTTTTTGATGAATTGTTCCAGCCACTTTGTGACCATTTTTTATGACTTGTCAGAAAATATACGTATTACAAATGGTTTTTATTAAATATGTTTCTATATTGGTTAAAGTGTTATTACATATAATTATCTCATAATGAAAATTACACACATACCAAAAAATCAAGACCTGTGTCAGAAGTCTGTTGAATATTATTTACTTTTCATCTGAATTTCACTGTAGTTCTAGAAATGTTTTCAGGTTTGAAAATGCCAAACATAAGATTGCTGAGAAGTATGATGAGATTGAACGTTCCCTCATCATGGAGTTCATTAAGGCTCACCGGGCAGGAGATAAGGACC
Source organism: Cherax destructor (assembly GCA_009830355.1). NCBI lineage: Eukaryota > Metazoa > Arthropoda > Malacostraca > Decapoda > Parastacidae > Cherax > Cherax destructor. The sequence goes on from WNWK01000013.1 coordinate 1,153,884, forward strand.
GAATGAAAGAAATAGCTTCCACTTTGTCGCACTTCAAAGGTTATTCACAGTGCATTGATGCCTTCATAGAAGAAGCACAGCATGTAAGTTTTCTTCATGGTCACACTTATTTTGTGTCTTGAGTGATTCAATTATGCTGAACAGTTTTTTCAACATTTATTGTCCCTGTTCTTGTCTATCATTCCTTTAACTCGTGTACCTAGCTCTATCCTTAATTTTTTTTTCAACGAACCAGCCGTATCCCACCGAGGGAGGGTGACCTAAAAAGAAAAACAAAAGTTATCATTAATGTATCACTGATTATAATTTATTTGTTGAATTACTAAATAGTACCTCCAATATTTTTAAAAAACTATGTATTAAAGAACAAAAAAGCACAACACTGTGAATGGAACAATGCACAAATAACTCACACAGGAGAGAGGAGAGCTTCTGACAACATTGTGGTTCAACTTGGATCATTTACAAAGTATGACTTCATAAATGGACCAAGTCGGACTGAAACGTTGTTGTAAGCTGCTCTCTCCTATGTGTGGGTTATTTGTGTAACTACATACAGTGGACCCCCGAGTTTCGTAAACCCCGGAAATCGTGCTTTTATGTAAGTATAATATTGTAAGTGCTTTTGTAAGTGTATTTTTGGGGGTCTGAAATAGACTAACCTACGTGACATTATTTCTTAAGGACGTAAATTCGTTCGGTAATGGCACTTGAGCAGGCTTCTGGAATGAAGTTTTTACGAAACTCGGGGTCCACTGTATTCTTATTCTCATGTAATCACAATTTAGTTTTAAGGATGCTTGAAATGCTTTGCATAATAAGGGGCTTTCTATAAAGAAGTTAGGTAAGTCTGTCACTGCAATTGTATAATATACTGTACCCCACTTCATAGAAATAAAGTTTGTTTACTTGTTAATGTAATTTTTAGCATATATTACAAATATATGACCAATTTATAATTTGCTGTGTACAGTTTGAGAAATATACATACAGTGGCCCCCGAGTATCGTAAAAACTTCACTCCAGAAGCCTGCTCAAGCGCCATTACCGAACGAATTTACTCCCTTAAGGAAAAATGTCACATAGGTTAGTCTATTTCAGACCCCCAAAAATACACTTCTACAAGCACTTACAATATTATACTTACATAATTGTACGATTTCCGGGGTGTACGTAACTTGGGGGACCACTGTATATTTAATGGAACATTTTATATTCTGTTAATGCTCCATCTTTTAGATTTTTCCTGTACAAAAGAAATTGTATCTCATGAAAAAATAATTGTGTAAGAGACTTAAATATAATTAATTTTTATGTAACAGATTTCAAAAGGATCTTACCAACTTGAGCTTGCTTACACAGGGTGCATTACGGTCTCGAGACCTCTACATAGAGGTGGTTCCTCTCTGTCATCGATCGGAGGTCCTCATACGAGAAGTGTTCACAAATCCAGAGCAAGTCATGGGGAAGTTTGTTCTTAATATATTCCAAGGACAGTTACAAGTAAGGGTTCTGAAATTTTATTTTTTATTTCTAATGTGTAATATATGTATAGGTACTTTTGATTTGTATGCCAGTGTAAGTGATAGAGTACTTGTACTTAATTTTGATGTGACACATATTTTCCTGTATTTTGCTATCTCATGTCTTCAGGTCTTTAGCTTTTAGATTTTTTTATTAATACAGTACAAGGCATTCTAATAATTGCAATGTATCCTCTAGGAATATATCCAGGTGAGGCTTGACAATAAGAGTGTACCAGAAATGTACCTGAAGAATTTGCATGAGTTATATTGCCAGACCCTTAAGCTATGCACGGATCTGCAGCGCTTCAACTTGGGCAATGATTCACAATTTCTGGCCAAGCTTACAAAGTCTATCTTTCAGCGTCACCTTCATTCATATATCAGGTGGGCTGTGGTATTTCGTAAGATGATATCTGTAAATTAAAAATATGAATTAAAAATATACCAGAAATAAATGAATAGTTTTTTGAAAGTGATAGTGGGGAAAATTATGAATATAATTTAAGCAAAATTAAGGACAACAATTGGTAGGTAATTTTTTTAAGTTAGTGTGCAATGGGAGAAATGAGGGAGAGTAGTGTATGGGGGGAAAAAATGATTGGTTATCTGGAAAGGATTATGAAAAATAGAAATATTGGTGGAGATGTGATGGAAGGATACTATGACAGTGTTCCTTCAGTCCCTGACCTTTGGAAGGAAAACATGTTGTGGAATGATGACAAAAATGAGATTATATAGTTCCAATGATGGCATATGGGGTAAAGAGATGGATAGATGATTATGTAGGTAGAGCTGCCAGGAGACTTGTCAACTCTTTGAATGGACGTTTGCAGGGGAAATAACAAAGCATCAGATATTGATATAATATATTGTAAAATATGTATATTTTTTTTCAGTGTGGAGACAAGATACTTAAGAGAGAAATTTAATTTAATTTTAAATCGCTACTATGAAGGCAAAGGACATCAGAAAAAAAATATACAGTCTGGAGGGTAAGTTAAAATACAGTTTATACACAGGAGGATGGGGCCAAAATATTTTTTACTTTTTTTCAATTACTGGCTAATTTTCACTATATATATTGATCAGTGACATCAAAGCACAATGTTTGAAGATATTTCACATACATACTGAAAATAATATCATTTTAAAGGTGATTTCTTTGATTGTTTTGGCATCTTGTGATTTTTAAGCCCTCTCACCAGATTGAGATCCTGAATTAAGCAACCTACCCCATACCCCCTAAGATGAAATCCTGGATGTGCTATGATGACAGACCTGCACACAATATGTCCCTTTTATGTTTGGTAATTAGGTGTTCTCTTGTAGGACATGTACTGTATACATTAGGCTGCCTCTCATTTTCCTGTGATAACTTGAGAATTCTCTTTATATTGGCCTGAAACTTTCATCAGATGTGTATCTTAGTAAAATGAAAGCTCATGTTGTTAGTGGGCACCACTGCTCCCCATTTGCCTTTTTTTGCCTTCAGAAAATAATATCATACTACAGTGGACCCTCGGTTAACGAATACCCCGGAAATCGTGCAATTATGTAAGTATAATTTTGTAAGTTCTTGTGGAAGTGTATTTTTGGGGGTCTGAAATAGACTAACCTACGTGAAATTTTTCCTAAGGGAGTAAATTCGTCGGTAATGGCATGAGCAGACTTCAGGGGAAGTTTTTACGAAACTCGGGGGTCCACTGTATACTGTATAGATTCGTAGTCCTCTGGCCAACACTTATGTTCAACACAAGGAACACTGAGTTCAAAGAACTAAAACGAAAAAAGTCTGTCTGGTCTTCCAATTTAAAATTTTTGGGGCCTCTTTCAAGATTCCAGTTTATTGGATGGATCAGAAGATTCAAATTTAGGGCCAGTTTCAATTTCTTCAAGTTGTTTTTTTTTTTTAGTAGTATATACTGTATGTTGGGGAAGTGGAACAGAATTCTTCCTCCATTAGCCATGCGTGTTGTAAGAGGCGACTAAAATGCAGGGAGCAAGGGGCTAGTAACCCCTTCTCCTGTACACATTACTAAAGTTATAGAGAGAAACTTTCACTTTTCTTTTTAGGTCACCCTGCCTCAGTTGGATATGGCCAGTTTGTTAAAAAAAAAAAAAATACTGTAGTATATTATCTGATATCCTCAGGCTACAGTGGTTTATTGCAAGGGCATTGTAATGATCTAAATACTGTACAAGTAACACAAGCTTTATAATGTTTTAACTGCCTTTTTCTTTTTAGTATTAATGATATTCGACGAAATATCCAGGATGTGATCGGTACCAAAGCTAACATCAACATTGGACCTGCTGTTGAAAATTATGGAGGGGAGACATTTTTGTCTGAGGAGGTTGCTATTTCTTTACTTCAGGAGACCAAGCAAGCCTTTAAGAGGTGTCAAATGGTAAGTAGGATCTAGTAAGACTTGTTTTTTGCCAATTTTCACATGTTATACAGAATTGCATGCTCTAAACCTTAAAAATATAAAATGTAAAAAGTTCAATGTTGCAGTGAAAATCATCTGAGAAAAATACAAGTGTATATTGGACTGTAAAGTTGAAAACTAACAAATTTTCAAATGAGGCATGACAGGGCTGATCTCTCAGACACAAAAGATATGGAATAATTTTTTTTATTGTTGGTCACTTCCCATAGAAGTAGGGTGACCAAAAAAAAAAAACAGGAAATGAATTCATTATAATTCATTCAATTACTGTCTTGCCAGAAGTGCACTGACATCACAGTTCAGATGAACCTCCAAACTGCACCATCCTCACCCCTCCTTTCCAGTGAAGGCACTGTACTTACCACCTTCAGGACTCATCTGGCTAACCAGTTTTCTTGAATTCCTTCATATATGCTATATGCTCATACCCTAAAAGCACATCAAGTCATAAAAACTACTCCCATATTTTCTTACCCAGCCTGTGAACAGATTTGATTTAAGCACTGTTTACAGATTCATTCTCTCTGATTATAAATTTTGTAAGGGCTATTAAAAATGATCAAGTCCTGAAGCTGGGAACTTTATATCATCTTGAGATAAGACATGGTGATCTTGAAATAAATGAGTGAAAAAAAAAATAAAACATTTGAGTAAGTAACTAGGACTCACCATGGATGCCACCTACTGATCTTAAAGCTGTTTAACTTTAAGCATTTAAATCATATCCTCTCAAGTTCTGAAACAGAAAAATCTCATCCTGAGATTTGACAAATTTTAATGTAAAACCATTGCAGCCCATCAGAAAATTTTAATTTATAATAATAGCTCAACATCCATGGAGGCAAAGAAGGGAATGTACGAAAGTATAGTGGTACCAACACTCTTATATGGGTGTGAAGCATGGGTTGCAAATGCTGCAGCGAGGAGGAGGCTGGAGGCAGTGGAGATGTCCTGTCTAAGGGCAATGTGGTGTAAATATTATGCAGAAAATTCGGAATGTGGAAATTAGGAGAAGGTGTGGAGTTACTAAAAGTATTTGTCAGAGGGCTGAAGAGGGGTTGTTGAGGTGGTTTAGTCATTTAGAGAGCATGGATCAAAGTAGAATGACTTGGAGAGCGTATAAATCTGTAGGGAAAGGAAGGCGGGGTAGGGGTCGTCCTAGAAAAGGTTGGAGGGAGGGGGTAAAGGAAGTTTTGTGGGCGAGGGGCTTGGACTTTCAGCAAGCATGTGTGAGCGTGTTAGATAGGAGTGAATGGAGACGAATGGTTTTTGGGACCTGACGAGCTGTTGGAGTGTGAGCAGGGTAACATTTTGTGAAGGGATTCAGGGAAACCAGTTAATTGATTTAGTTGGACTTGAGTCCTGGAAATGGGAAGTACAATGCCTGCACTTTAAAGGAGGGGTCTGGGATAGTGACAGCTGGGAGGGACTATTCTCAGCTGTCGTATCTGAGCGCCTCTGCAAAGACAGTGATTATGTATGAGTGTGGTGAAAGTGTTGAATGATGATGAAAGTATTTTCTTTTTGGGGATTTTCTTTCTTTTTGGCTCACCCTGCCTTGGTGGGAGACGGCCGACTTGTTGAGGAAAAAAAAAAAAAAGCTCTAGATGTTGTAGTTTTGCAACTAATCATATTATTGAAAGTACCGTATTTAGTGGCTTATTAAACGCATGTTTTTTTCCATAAAATGTCTCCAAAAACCACCCTGCATCCTATAAACTGAAGGTCAGTGACGGGAGCTATAAGTTTGGGGTGTGGTGTGGGCTGTAACTCTCCCAGTTACGTCCAATGCCGAGCCATTGAAACTAAAAGAAGCCTTATAAGCCACAAAATACGGTATATACCAAACTAGTGTATATTATTACAGTGGTACCCCGAGTTTCGTACTGCTCCCAACTTGAACAATTATTTAAGTGTATTATTGTAAGTGCTTTTGTAAGTGTATTTTTGGGGGTCTGAAACGGACTAATCTAATTTACATTATTCCTTATGGGAACAAATTCGTTCGGTAACAGCACTTGAACAGCCTTCTGGAACGAATAAAGTACGAAACTCAGGGTACCACCGTATATTTTTTTTAGTTTGGCAACCAAATTTTAAATTCAATTTGCTGTACTGTGTATTCAAAATCATTGTATACTGTATCACATTAATTTTTGTAGGGTTATTTTTATGCCTTTCAGTGTACTGTAGATTTTTTATTTAACAGAGTTCATGATATACAGTGGACCCCCGGTGTTCGTCCATTTTTCGTAACAGAATGCTGTTCAAGTGCCATTACCAACCGAATTTATTCCCTTAAGAAATAATGTAAAGTAGACTAGTCCTTTTAGACCCCCAAAACTAAACTTATAAAAGCATTTAAAAAAATACACTTACATAAAAGGGAGTGTTTTGAGCAGGACGAACACCGGGGGTCCACTGTACTACTAGAAATAAGATTTCAGGATTCTAGTGTACTCCTACTTTAGATTCAGATTAGGTCTCGCTGAATTGTAAATACAGCACAGTCCTGTGCAAGACTTTTTGTACAGTGATATCCTCAAGATAATGTAAATATTAATTGTATGTGCATTTGCGCTTTTCAGTTGTCCACACAGTCGGATGTTCACAACAATGCTGTTCAAATATTTGATCTTCTTACAAAAGCCTTATTAATTGAACATGTTGACTATGCAATTGGTACGTATTTCATGTATTGTTCTAGAAATTGCTTTTGAACTTTCATAACTAAAGTGGTTAATATTTAGAAGTGAAATGATGGGACTAAAACTTAAATTACAAAGCAACTTGTATAAGGAAAACAGTAGAAACCAGGTCAGATTATGCAAATGAAGGTTGAAGGTGTTAACTTTATAAATGATGCTTTAGTAAAATAGAAAATAGCCACAGAAGTCTGAAAATTTCATTACAGTACTTTATAAAAGACTAAATAAATAGAAATGTTTACCAATAAAAAAAATTAATTCTAGAAATGTTTAATGTTCATGATGATGTTAGGTTGTTATGTAGACATATTAAGATATATATTATATAGTATACAGTAATTATGTATGTACAATATTCTGCACTCTGAAGGAGGGGTGTTAATGTTGCAGTTTTATAACTGTAGTGTGGAAATAAATGGTATAAAATACCGACACAATGGAAAAATAAACACATAAGCAGTATAATGTGATCCTTTATTGACAACGTTTCGCCCACGCAGTGGGCTTTATCGAGTCACAGACAGATCTACCTGGAAAAAGAGTAACATGAGTATTTATAAGATTTAGTCAGGTGGAGAATGCTGGGTCAGGTGGAGAAAGCTGCATGTGAGTCTTCAAAGTAGTGTGATAGTTTAAAACCTTGTGTGACTTAAAGGACCTGCAGTGTTCCATTCTTGAGTTCTATGTGGGATAGCGTTGAAGAAGTTTCTGCCCACTGCGTGGGCGAAATGTTGTCAATAAAGGATCACATTATACTGCTTATGTGTTTATTTTTCCATAACTGTAGTGTAAAGCACCCCTCTGGCAAGACAGTGATGGAATGAATGATGATGCAAGTTTTTTTTTTCGGGCCACCCTGCCTTGGCGGGAATCGGCCGATGTGTTAATAAAAAAAAAAATATTCTCTAGTAGAATTTAAGTATACATGTATGCACATGCTAAGTTTGAGAAGATAACAGATTTTAAAGTTTGTTCAAAGGTTTTAAATATTTATTATCTTTTTTTTATATTAAAACTATCTTCAGAGCTTGGTCTTCAAGTCATCCCTGGAGGTGAGGTGCGCACACATCCGGAAATAAGTTTCTTTGAGGTGTTGCACCAGAGCAGTTCTATGATGAATCTTCTTGATAAGTTATTCAGTGACACACTTGTTCCACTGGTAATGTGAGTTACATAATAATTTCACTTGTACATATGTACAGTGTACCCCAGAGTTTCGGTCATAATTCATTCCAAAAGGCTGTTCAAGTGCCATTACCGAACGAATTTATTCCCTTAAGGAAAAATGTAAATTAGATTAGTCCTTTCAGAGCCCCAAATATACACATACAAAAGCACTTACAATATTAAACTTACATAATTGTTCAATTTCCGAAGTGACCGAAACTCGGGGGTCCACTGTACGTATTAATTTTAATGTCTCTTATTATGAGCAAGGGGCTAGTAACCACTTCTTCTGTATATATTACTAAATTTAAAAGGAGAAACTTTCGTTTTTTCTTTTGGGCCACCCTGCCTCGGTGGTATACGGCTGGTGCGTTGAAAGAAGTCTCTTATTATTAATTTGTTATAGTAAAGCATACCAGTACAGACACTAAAGAATGTAGTATTAGGTGACATCTAGAATAGTAAGGTAAGAGATTACAGACATAGTTTTTCTTCGTTGCTTACAGGTGGTCTACTGGTTAGACATCTTTCAGTGCTCTTCACTGATGAGATTAACCTTATACAGTGGACCCCCGAGTTTTGGCCATAATTCGATTCAGAAAGCTGTTTGAGTGCCATTACTGAACGAATTTGTTCCCATAAAAGATAATGTAAAGTAGATTAGTCCGTTTCAGACCCCCAAAAATACACTTACAAAAGCACTTACATAATTGTTCGAGTTGGGAGGTGGTCAAAACTCCGGGGTCCACTGTATGTTTTTAGTTTCATTTAATGAATATTATATTTGCAGGGAACCTCTAAACTTGTAGGAGTCATATAATGTGGGGAATAGGAGGCAATCAGGTTAGATCCAGAAATAGAAGGATAGCTCTTACTCATTTGATAAAGAACTCATCCCCAGAATAAAAACGTCACAATTATTATTATTATTATAATCAAATAGAAGCGCTAAACCACAAGGGTTATACAATTAAAGATTGTTCTATAACTCGTGTTTTTGTCTTCACTCTTGTCAGCAGTGCACCATTTCGTTTGCCTCTTTATAGCAGTTGTGATGTTGCAAGTTGAATATTTGACATAAAGGCTACAAATACAGTGGTACCTCGAGTTACGATATTTTTTCATTCAAGAATGCTGTTCAAGTGCCATTACCAAACGAATTTATCCCCATAAGGAATAATGTAAAATAGACTAGTCCTTTTACACCCCCAAAAATATACTTACAAAAGCATTTAAAAAAATAAACTTACATAAAAGGGCGATTTTGGGGACCATCGTAACTCGAGGTACCACTGTATTTTGAATTTAGTTCTAATCTGTACAATTTTTATAGCTGATCAGCTTTTTAAATCAGCGAATTGCCGAGTGATTGCATTATAAAATAGCATCACAATAGTTGAACAGTGCTTGAAAATGTTGAAGTACAATTTTAAGTATGGTAATGACTCATCTTTAGATATGAAATAGGTTATGATTTCAATCTGGTTATAACTTCAGAAAATTAAACACAATTTTTTTTTTCCACAGTTCTACACCAAAGCATGGAGATTGCTTGCAGAAAAAAAAGCAGCTAGGAACAAGTCTGGAACAAAAACTGGACTTGGGGCTGGACCGTACTTTGTCTGCCATTGTCAGTTATATTCGACATGTGCTCACAGTAGAACAAAAAAGGACTGATTTCAAGCCAGAAAATGATGACATTCTCATTACCAATGTCACTGTGGTATGTTTTAATTTTATCATTATTTTCCTGAATGACTTGAAATTAGTAAATATAAATAAATATATATACAGTGGTCCCTCGGTTTTCGGTCATCTCCAAACTCGAACATTTATGTAAGTGTATTTTCGTAAGTGCTTTTGCAAGTGTATTTTTGGGGGTCTGAAATAGACTAACCTACGTGACATTAGTTCTTAACCCTTTCAGGGTCCAAGGGGGGTCTCCGAAACTCGTTCTCAGGGTCCAAGAATTTAAAAAAAAAAAATTATTTTTTCTTATGAAATGATAGAGAATCTTTTTCCGATCATAATGCCACAAAAATTGTGAAATTTGATCGAAAACTAACGGAATTATGCTTTCGCGAAGTTAGCGGCAGCCATGACACTTACGCATATGCGATTTCGCCTACTTTGAGCCCTATTTTCGGCAAATTCCAATGTTTCAGGTAACTAAAATTATAGCTATTTCGCTAGAACTCCATTTCTTCTATCGATTGAGTACAAGAAACCGCCTATTTACCTATTACAACTACCCAAAATAGTGGTCAGAAAATGGCAATTTGGCTAATTTCACACAAATTTCAAACGATGCCAATTTCAAAATAGGGTCCAGAATAAACAAGGCAAACATTCCTGGCACTAAAATAACGTCTTCTCTGTTCATTAGTCACGTTTCCAGGCCCCTCTTACATTACTTTTGCTTTTCATTTTGAATTTTTATTTTCACAAAAAAATAGAAGATTTACTGTTATGTATACAACTGCATCATTGTAAAAATGGTATAAATAATATTAGAGCACTTGTGCATGAATATTAGACTCGCCAGTTGATGTGTATTGGATGCATGGTGTGATTTGTTTACTCTTGAACATCGTCAAAAATCGAACATTTTCACTACTTTGAGCTCAATTTCAAGGTACTTGTCGTTGTCAAACCAATCAAAATCATCTCTATTTCTGTAATATGTCTTCCATTCTATCAAATGAGACCAAGAAAACGAGAACACATCAATAAATACCATACGAAAATAGACTGCAAAGTCGCTTTTTTAAACCAAAAACACGGTCAGAGTTTTTTTTCCTCATTATGCACTGTGTGGTGCAGGAATTTTTTAATACTGCGCACACTGACCGCACAGACCCATTCTATCACATCTAGGCCTAACAGCCTGTTTCTGCTTGATTTGAGGGCGCTAGAATTTAGGCGTACTAGTACGTCAATAACCCCAGGGCGTAAGCCGTACTAGTACGTCAATAACCCTGAAAGGGTTAAGGAAGTAAATTCGTTTGGTAATGGCACCTGAGCAGCATTCTAGAAAGAATTTTCGGCGAAAACCGAGGGTCCACTGTATATATTTTTAACAAGCTGACCATCTCCCACTGAAGCAGGGTGACCTGAAAAAGAAACACTTTCATCACCATTCACACTATATACGCATGGCTCAGTGGGTGAGTTTGGGATGGTGTGGAAAGGAAGAAAGTTGAAAGCAAACATAGATAAGAGTAAGGTGATGAGAGTATCAAATGAGTAAGGTAAAGTAAAATTGGATATCAGATTGAAGGGAGAGAGTATGGAAGAAGTGAATGTGCTCAGATATTTGACTTGTCGGCAGATGGGTTCATGAAGGATGAGGTAAACCATAGAATTGATGAAGGAAAAAGGTGGGTGGTGCATTGAGGTATCTGTGAAGACAAAGAACATTATCCATGGAGGCAAAGAAGGGCATGTATGAGAGTATAGTGGTACCAACACTTTTACATGGGTGTGAAGCATGGGTTGTGAATGTTGCAGTGAGAAGGAGGCTGGAGACAGTGGAGATGTGTCTAAGGGCAATGTGTGGCATAAATATTATGCAGAGAATTTGTTGTGTGGAAATTAGGAGGAGGTGTGGAGCTACTAAAAGTATTATTCAGAGGGCTGAAGAGGGGTTGTTGAGGTGGTTAGGTCATTTAAATAGAATGGGGCAAAAATAGGATGATTTGGAGGATGTATAAATCTGTAGTGGAGGGGTAGGGGTTGTTCTAGGAAAGAATGGAAGGAGGGGGTAAAAGAAGTTTTGTGTGCAAGGGGCTTTGATATACAGCAGGCATGTGTGACCATGTTAGATAGAAGTGGAGATGAATGTTTTTTGGGACTTGACGAGCTGTTGGAGTGTGAATAGGGTAATTTTTTGTGAAGGGATTCAGGGAAATTGGTTAGCCGGACTTAGAGTCCTGGAGGTGGGAAGTACAATGCCTACACTTTAAAGGAGGGGGGTTGGGATATGCTGTTTGGAGTCACATCTGAACTGTTGTATCTGTGTGCCTCTGCAAAGACAGTGATATGTGTGAATGATGGTGAAAGTATTTTTTTTTGGGGTCACCCTGTCTCGGTGGGATACAGCCGGTTCATTTAAAAAAAAAAAAAATCACACATACATGCATGCATATACAGTGGACCCCCACCTAAAGAGCACCCCGGAAATCGTACAATTATGTAAGTATAATATTGTAAGTGCTTGTGGAAGTGTATTTTTGGGGGTCTGAAATAGACTAACCTACGTGACATTATTTCTTAAGGAAGTAAATTCGTTCGGTAATGGCACTTGAGCAGGCTTCTGGAATGAATTTTGCTCGTTAGGCGGGGGTCCACTGTACATAACTAGACACACACAGTAAACCCTTCTTTTATTTTCAATGTGTTTTTAGTATTTCTGTAAATTGTATGTACATTACTATACGTATTAGGTATACATATAGTAGAGTACTTTAGTGTATTGTTTTGATATTTTTTCATCATTATTCAGATTTAATGGACACTTGGAAAATCCCCCTTACTAGTCTGTTATATTGAAAGTTTACTGTACAGTGGTCCCTCGGTTTTCGCCGAAAATTTGTTCCAGAATGCTGCTCAAGTGCCATTACCGAACGAATTTACTTCCTTAAGAAATAATGTCACGTAGGTTAGTCTATTTCAGACCCCCAAAAATACACTTGCAACAGCACTTACGAAAATACACTTACATAAATGTTCGAGTTTGGAGATGCACGAAAACCGAGGGACCACTGTATATAAATACGTATATACAATATGGAGGCATACATGATACAGTATGTATACACACCTATATGCACACACTCATTGTCTCTCATTTGGTTTGTATTATTATTATTATAATCAAAACTAAGAGCTAAACCCAGAAAACTATTAAAATCCTACCTTCCAGGCCTGTCAAAAAGTTGTACGTTACGTGAGTGGAATAGCTGAGCGTATACGCGACTCTTTAGATGGTCACAATTTGGAAAGTGTGCTTCTAGAGCTTGGTCTTAGATTTCATCGCATTGTTCTTGACCACCTCATGAAATTTGAATACAGTGCAACAGGTAGGTCATACCCAGTCATATCTGTTTTAATAAAGAATGTAGAAAAGTTTTCCCAGATAAATTTTTCAGCTGATATCACTGCAATTACTATTTATAAACTTAGAAAACAATTGTATACTAGCAAAATTTCTCTAAATTTTTATTAAGTAGGACTAAAGTTTCTTACATAACCAGCCAAGACATGTCTTTGTATATGCAGATGGAGGAAGGCTTTACAAAGCTTGTTGTGGGTGTGTACTGTTTTTTGGTAATCATTCACATCAGTTATCTATTGTGACCTTATTTAAGTATTATTGATCATGTTTCAGTCATGATTATTAAGTGAAGGAGTTGGAGCTAGTATATGATAAGACTAATTTTATTTGTGCTTGTTATCAGAAATTATCACTTTCTTTTCTGTTCACATTTGTATAATATCTGGTAGGTGCTTTTTTAGCTGTAAAAATTGAGGTAAGAGGAACTGTTTTGGCCAAAGGAAAGAGTAAGGTGATGAGGATAACAAAAAAATTAGATAACGGAAGATTGGATATCAGATTGGAGGGAGAGAGTATGGAGGAGGTGAATGTGTTCAGATATTTGGGAGTGGATGTGTCAGCAGATGGGTATATGAAGGATGAGGTGAATCATAGAATTAACAAGGGGAAAAAGGTGAGTGATGCACTGAGGAGCTTGTGGAGACAGAGAACTTTATCCATGAAAGCAAAGAGGGGAATGTATGAGAGTATAGTTATACCAACACTCTTGTATGGGTGTGAGACATGGGTTGTGAATGTTGCAACAAGGAGAAGGCTGGAGGCAGTGGAGATGTCATGTCTGAGGGCATGTGTGGTGTGAATATAATGCAGAGAATCCATAGTTTGGAGATTAGGAGGTGTGGGATTACCAAAACTATTATCCAGAGAGCTGAGGAGGGGTTATTGAGATGGTTTGGACATATAGAGAGGATGGAACAAAATAGAATGACTTCGAGAGTGTATAAATCTGTAGTGGAGGGAAGACTGGGTAGGGGTCAGCCTAGAAAAGGTTGGAGGGAGGGGGTAAAGGAGGTTTTGTGTGCGAGGGGCTTGGACTTCAGCAAGCGTGCGTGAGAGTGTTAGATAGGAGCGAATGGAGACAAATAGTTTTTAGGACTTGACGTGCTGTTGGAGTGTAGGCAAGGCAACATTTATGAAGGGTTTCAGAAAAACCGGCAGGCTGGACTTGATTCCTGGAGATGGGAAGTATGTACAGTGCAGGCACTGTGAAGGAGGGGTGTTAATGTTGCAGTTTTGTAGCTGTAGTGTAAGCATGCCTCTGGCAAGACAGTGATGGAGTGAAAGAGAAGTTTTTCTTTGTCAGGCCACCCTACCTTGGTGGGAAACGACCTATGTGTTAATAAAAAAAAAATACTTGTATAGAGCTAATATGGGGGTACACTATATATGTTGAATTCTTTGGCAAATGTTACAAGTAATTCTCTAAATTTTAAAGCTGTGAAGGCCTTTGCATTACTGTATGTGGTAAAGTATTTTATTAATGAAAAATCGCCAAATCCAAACAGGTCATTCAAGTGCTATTGTATGTGGTTAAGCTTTGCTGTTGAGCCACTGTCAGTAATAGGCATTTCCTAAATTAATAGTAAGATAAATGTAAAATGCAGAATTAACTGTGACCATGATATTGACACCCATATATATTTTCAGGAGCAATGGCTGTAATCTGTGATGTGAATGAATATAGAAAGTGTGTTGCCAGTTTTAAGGTGCCTCAAGTTAATTCTCTCTTTGACACACTTCACACACTTTGTAAACTTCTCCAGGTATCTCCAGAAAACCTGAAAATGGTGTGCTCAGGAGACCAATTGGTAAGCAGTTTAATATTGCTAATGAAACATTTCACTAAAACTGAATTTATTTATTTTTGTATTTTAATTTATTGCACAACTTAAAAGGTAATCCATTGAAGGCTGTTTTAATACAACTTGCTTAGAAATTTTGACAGTTAAGATATTTCCTCAGTTTAAATAAAAAAAATGACAGGCTTGTCTATGGACTGTTCTTGGAAGATTGCAGTCATACAAGCACAATTTGTGGAAACCTCCTACCACATTAAGATGACCCAGTAAAGACCCATTTCATAAGCTTTTATTGGGACATTGTTTTGTTATATAGTGAAACAATGATGATTTAGACACATGTGCAACATTTGGGTATCTTTAATTGTAGATGTTTTGCCATCCAATCATTTTATCAATAGATGGACATACTGTACATGTAATAGAAATACGTATATACAGCAAATAGTGGAAGAAGAGTGAAACATTATCCCAATAAAAACATGTTTTGCAATGTATTCCAAGGTATTTTTTTTTGTATTATAGTTTAAAATGATGCAACTATTTATACTTTAGTGCAGTTAGTTACCCACTTTTTAAAATTTCAGAGTGGTCTTGACCGTACTGTTCTGGCAAGTTTTATCCAGTTGCGCTCGGACTATAAGACAGCAAAACTTGGCCATCAGCTGAAATAATTGGCTGGAAAAAGAACATTATAGTGAGAATAAGAGATGGTTTTGACGTTGAGAATCAAATAAGTTTTATCATCAATACCTTAACCCATTCAAGGTCACATTTGCACTAATAATCTGTAAGCTTTTTAAAGCAGGTGCTACTTGGTTACTGAAGTACATTGATCACATTCCATATAGCTGATATTATTACTCACCTTATATAACTATTATATAAGTTTGTGCACTAAGATCATGAGAATTTTGGCATTAGAGGATTTGCAAATATGCCTGTGATATATTATTATTATAATCAAAAGGTTTCGCGCTTCTATTTGATTATAATAATAATAATTATATTCAAAAGAAGCGCTAAACCACAAGGGTTATACAGCGCGGCTAATGTGATATAAAAGTTTTTTTTTTTAAAAAAGCTATTTTTCCTTAGGGTTCATAGCTGAACAATATTCATTTATGTAACAGCAATATAGAAAATTTGGCAGGCTTCCTAAAGATATGTCACAAGTTATAGTTAAGAGATACAGTATTTTGATATTGTATATAATAGCACACTGTATTAATTTTGCTAAATAGTTCTACAATACTTTGTGAATGAGGTGGAACTACTTTGTGATTCCTGTGTATCTCTCTTCATAGGAAGTGCCTTGATGCCACTGAAGGGTAGGAGGTGATGAGTGACCTTTCACTTTGTTGGATCAAACCAAATTTATTCCCTTATTTTCTCATTCCCTGGGTGCTGTATGTTTAGTGCTTTTCCATAAATACAGTAAATGTATGCACATGGGTTAGCTCTTGCCTTTTAACTGACATAACTTCATTGAACACACTTACAGAATTGCCCTCTCTATATCTGTTCCAGGTCATTCCGCTTTATCATTAGTATTAACTCGCACCCCTCAAGGATATCTTGATGCTGATGAGGGGCTTTTGATCCAAGGAATCGGACCTGACTGCCTTCTGTTCCCCAAGGTGCTGTATGACCTATGTGAGTCATACAGCACTTGAATGTACTGTAATAATAATTGATATTTAAGTTAGGTATAGTAGGTTGGTAGACAGCAACCACCCAGGGAGGTACTACCGTCCTGCCAGGTGACTGTGAAACAGAAACCTGAAACTGTTTTACATGATGGTAGGATTGCTGGTGTCTTTTTTCTGTCTCATAAACACGCTGGATAACAGGTATATCTAGCTACTTCTACTTACACTTTAGGTCACACTACACTGGCATACACATGCATATATATACATACACACATCTAGGTTTTCTTCTTTTCTTAATAGCTCTTGTTCTTTTTATTTTCTCTATTGTCCATGGGGAAGTGGAAAAGAATCTTTCTCCGTAAGCAATGCGTGTCGTATGAGGCGACTAAGATGCCGGGAGCAATGGGCTAGTAACCCTTCTCCTGTACAAATCTACTAAAAACGAGAAGAAGAAAAACTTTATAAAACTGGGTTGTCTGAATGTGCGTGGATGTAGTGCGGATGATAAGAAAGAGATGATTGCCGATGTTATGAATGAAAAGAAGTTGGATGTCCTGGCCCTAAGCGAAACAAAGCTGAAGGGGGTAGGCGAGTTTCAGTTGGGAGAAATAAATGGGATTAAGTCAGGAGTATCTGAGAGAGTTAGAGCTAAGGAAGGGGTAGCAATAATGTTGAAGGATCAGTTATGGAAGGAAAAGAGGGAATATGAATGTGTAAATTCAAGGATTATGTGGATTAAAATAAGGGTCGGATGCGAAAAGTGGGTCATAATAAGCGTGTATGCACCTGGAGAGGAGTGTAGAGGAGAGAGAGAGATTTTGGGAGATGTTAAGCGAATGTATAGGAACTTTTGAACCAAATGAGAGAGTAATTGTGGTAGGGGACCTAAATGCTAAAGTGGGAGAAACATGCAGAGAGGGTGTAGTAGGTAAGTTTGGGGTGCCAGGTGTAAATGAAAATGGGAGCCCTTTGATTGAACTTTGTATAGAAAGGGGTTTAGTTATAGGTAATACATATTTTAAGAAAAAGAGGATAAATAAGTATACAAGATATGATGTAGGGCGTAATGACAGTAGTTTGTTGGACTATGTATTGGTAGATAAAAGACTGTTGAGTAGACTTCAGGATGTACATGTTTATAGAGGGGCCACAGATATATCAGATCACTTTTTAGTTATAGCTACAGTGGGAGTAAAAGGTAGATGGGATACAAGGAAAATAGAATCAGTAAGTAAGAGAGAGGTGAAGGTTTATAAACTAAAAGAGGAGGCAGTTAGGGTAAGATATAAACAACTATTGGAGGATAGATGGGCTAGTGAGAGTGTAGGCAATGGGGTCGAAAATGTATGGGGTAGATTTAAAATGTAGTGTTAGAGTGTTCAGCAGAAGTTTGTGGTTACAGGCGAGTGGGTGCGGGAGGGAAGAGGAGCGATTGGTGGAATGATGATGTAAAGAGAGTAGTAAGGGAGAAAAAGTTAGCATATGAGAGGTTTTTACAAAGTAGAAGTGATGCAAGGAGGGAAGAGTATATGGAGAGAAAAGAGAGGTTAAAAGAGTGGTGAAGCAATGTAAAAAGAGAGCAGATGAGAGAGTGGGTGAGATGTTATCAGCAAATTTTGTTGAAAATAAGAAACAGTTTTGGAATGAGATTAATAAGTTGAGGAAGCCTAGAGAACAAATGGATTTGACAGTTAAAAATAGGAGAGGAGAGTTATTAAATGGAGAGTTAGAGGTATCGGGAAGATGGAGAGAATATTTTGAGGAGTTGTTAAATGTTGATGAAGACAGGGAAGCTGTGATTTCGTGTGTAGGGCAAGGAGGAATAACATCTTGTAGGAGTGTGGAAGAGCCAGTTGTGGGTGTAGGGGAAGTTCGTGAGGAAGTGGGTAGAATGAAAGGGGGTAAGGCAGCTGGGATTGATGGGATAAAGATAGAAATGTTAAAAGCAGGTGGGGATATAGTTTTGGAGTGGTTGGTGCTATTATTTAATAAATGTATGGAAGAGGGTAAGGTACCTAGGGATTGGCAGAGAGCGTGTATTGTTCCTTTGTATAAAGGCAAAGGGGACAAAAGAGAGTGCAAAAATTATAGGGGAATAAGTCTGTTGGAGGGGTCTGAGATAGTGACAGCTGGGAGGGACTTTTCTCAGCTGTAGTATCTGAGCTCCTCTGCAAAGACAGTGATTATGTATGAGTGTGGTGAAAGTGTTGAATGATGATGAAAGTTTTTTCCTTTTGGGGATTTTCTTTCTTTTTGGGTCACCCTGCCTCGGTGGGAGACGGCCGACTTGTTGAAAAAAAAAAAAAAAAAAAAAGTCTGTTGAGTGTACCTGGTAAAGTGTATGGTAGAGTTATTATTGAAAGAATTAAGAGTAAGACAGAAAGCAGGATAGCAGATGAACAAGGGGGCTTTAGGAAAGGTAGGGGGTGTGTAGACCAAGTGTTTACAGTGAAACATATAGGTGAACAGTATTTGGATAAGGGTAAAGATGTTTTTGTGGCATTTATGGATTTGGAAAAGGCGTATGATAGGGTAGATAGGGGGGCAATGTGGCAGATGTTGCAGGTGTATGGAATAGGAGGAAGGTTGCTGAAAGCAGTGAAGAGTTTTTATGAGGATAGTGAGGCTCAGGTTAGAGTGTGTAGGAGGGAAGGGGACTATTTCCCAGTAAAAGTGGGCCTTAGACAAGGATGTGTGATGTCACCGTGGTTGTTCAATATATTTATAGATGGGGTTGTAAGAGAAGTGAATGCGAGGGTCTTGGCAAGAGGTGTTGGGCTAAAAGATAAAGAAGCAAATACAAAGTGGGAGTTGTCACAGTTGCTTTTTGCTGATGACACTGTGCTTTGGGAGATTCTGAAGAGAAGTTGCAGAGGTTGGTGGATGAATTTGGTAGGGTGTGTAAAAGAAGAAAATTGAAAGTGAATATAGGAAAGAGTAAGGTGATGAGGATAACAAAAGAATAGGTGACGAAAGATTGGATATCAGATTGGAGGGAGAGAGTATGGAGGAGGTGAATGTATTCAGATATTTGGGAGTGGACATGTCGGCAGATGGGTCTATGAAGGATGAGGTGAATCATAGAATTGATGAGGGAAAAGGGTGAGTGGAGCACTCGAGTCTGTGGAGACAAAGAACCTTGTCCATGGAAGTAAAGAGGGGAATGTATGAGAGTATAGTTATACCAACACTCTTATATGGGTGTGAAGCATGGGTGATGAATGTTGCAACGAGGAGAAGGCTGGAGGCAGTGGAGATGTCATGTCTGAGGTCAATGTGTGGTGTGAATATAATGCAGAGAATTCGGAGTTTGGAAATTAGGAGGAGGTGCGGGATTACCAAAACGATTGTTCAGAGAGCTGAGGAGGGGTTGAGGTGGTTTGGACATGTAGAGAGAATGGAACGAGACAGAGTGACTTCGAGAGTGTATAAATCTGTAGTGGAGGGAAGGCGGGGTAGGGGTCGGCCTAGGAAAGGTTGGAGGGAGGGGGTAAAGGAAGTTTTGTGTGCGAGGGGCTTGCACTTCCAGCAAGCATGTGTGAGCGTATTTGATAGGAGTGAATGGAGGCATATGGTTTTTAACACTTGACGTGCTGTTGGAGTGTGAGCAAAGTAACATTTATGAAGGGATTCAGGGAAACCGGCAGGCCGGACTTGAGTTCTGGAGATGGGAAGTACAGTGCCGGCACTCTGAAGGAGGGGTGTTAATGTTGCAGTTTTATAACTGTAGTGTAAAGCACCCCTCTGGCAAGACAGTGATGGAGTGAATGATGATGAAAGTTTTTCTTTTTCGGGCCATCCTGCCTTGGTGGGAATCGGCCGATGTGTTAATAAAAATAAAAAATTTAAGTTCTCAATTTTTAGCAAGATTTCTGTACTCAAATTTAATATGTAATACAGTAATTGGATCTAGTTTTGATTGCAAACTCCTCTAAATATTTTTTCATCTATTTTTTTTTTCCAACATATCGGCATCTCCCACTGAGGCCATTATTTAATACTGCATTTTTACCAAGAATTGCTTTTTTTTTTTTTAATTTCCCCCACCTAGAAACACTGTTACATAGCAAGAACAAAAGCTATCATATAGGATAGCAGCACACTGCTGATGTATCCAGTTTTGCTCAAAAAAAAAAAATCCTTTCCACCATATTACTCTTTCTCATCTCCCAACATTAGTACTAGCTTTACTCTCTTCAAGCGAGATGCCCTGATATATTTAGCAGGAGGCACTAAACCCATAGAGAATGTGAGGCAATCAGGCTCCATCTAAGGCATGAAAGGACAGGTCCAATTTCTTGAATCAAAAGCTCCTCATCATGGGGCTTGTGATTAAAAGAACAAATTTTTCTTCTAAGACATTGGAGTTATCCTCCCATTTTTTGGGTTAAACTTTGATGCCCCTCATTCCTCAGTGCTGTATGACTCCTATGGATTCAGTGTTTTCCCCCATTAATAATACCCTTCATCAGTCAAATACAGAGGTGATTACAATACTAGAGATAGAAGGGGAGAGGCAGTTACCTTGTCACTTCTACTGTCTCCAATGTTGTAATAAAGTCTGTTGTGCAGCAATAAAGATATTTAAATGATACACATATCTCACTTATTGAGGGGCAACAGATATATCGGATCATTATCTAATTGTAGCTACAGTTAGAGTAATAGGTAGATCGGACAAAAAGAAAATGGCAACAGTAAGTGAGAGAGAGGTGAAAGTTTATAAACTAAGAGAGGAGGAAATCCCTGTGGTTTAGCGCTTCTTTTGATTATAATAATAATAAGGGAGGAGGAAGTTAGGGTCAGATATAAGTAACTATTGGCAGAAAGGTGGGCTAGTGCAAGGGTTGAAGAGGGATGGGATAGTTTTTTAAAATGCAGTGTTAGAATGTGGGGCAGAAGTTTGTGGCTATAGGAGGGTGGATGCAGGAGGAAAGAGGAGTGATTGGTGGAATGATGAGATCAAGGGTGCTATAAAAGAGAAAAAGGTAGCTTATGAGAGGTTTTTACAAAGCAGAAGTAATATAAGAAGGACATAGTACAGTGGACCCCCGAGTTTCGTAAAAACTTCACTCCTGAAGTCTGCTCAAGTGCCATTACCGAACGAATTTACTCCCTTAAGGAAAAATTTCACGTAGGTTAGTCTATTTCAGACCCCCAAAAATACACTTCCACAAGAACTTACAAAATTATACTTACATAATTGCACGATTTCCGGGGTATTCGTTAACCGAGGGTCCACTGTATATGGAGAGTAAAAGAAAGGTGAAGAGAGTGGTGAGTGCAAAAGAAATTTTGCTGAGAAAAAGAAATTTTTTTGGATATAAACAAGTTAAGAAAGCCTAGGGAACGAATGGATTTGTCAGTTAAAAACAGAGTAGGAGAGTAGATGGAGGTATTGGATAGATGGCAGGAATATTTTGAGGAACCATTAAATGTTGATGAAGGGAGGCAGTATTTTCATGCACTGGCCAGGGAGGTATAACATCTTTTAGGAGTGAAGAAGAGCAGGATTTGAGTGTGGGGGAGGTGCATGAGGCATTACGTAGAATGAAAGGGGGTAAAGCAGCTGGAACTAATGGGATCATAACAGAAATGTTAAAAGCAGGGGGAGATAGTGGTTGGTATTTTTGTTTAATAAATGTATGAAAGAGGGGAAGGTACCTAGGGATTGGCAGAGAGCGTGTATAATTCTTTTATATAAAGGGGAGACAAAAGAGATTATAAAAATTATAGGGGAATAAGTTTACTGAGTGTACCAGGTAAAGTGTATGGTAGGGTTATTGAAAGAATTAGAGGTAAGACAAAGAGCAGGATTGCAGATGAGCAAGGCTTTAGAATGGGTAGGGGATGCATAGATCAGGTGTTTACATTGAAGAATATATGTGAACAGTATTTAGATAAAGATAGGGATGTTTTTATTGCATTTATGGATTTAGAAAAGGCATGTGATAGAGTGGATAGGGGAGCAATGTGGCAGATGTTGCAAGTGTACGGAATAGGTAGTAAGTTACTAAATGCTGTAAAGAGTTTTTATGAGGATAGTGAGGCTCAGGTTAGGGTGTGTAGGAGAGAGGGAGATTACTTCCCAGTAAAAGTAGGTCTTAGACAGGAATGTAATGTCACCATGGTTGTGGGATTAAATCATGGGGAATCAAATACAAAATAGGAGTTGACACAGTTACTTTTTGCTGATGACACTCTGCTTTTGGGGGATTCTAAAGAAAATTTGTAAAGGATATTGGATGAGTTTGGGAGGGTGTGTGAAAGTAGAAAGTTGAAAGTGAAGGTAAATAAGAGTAAGGTGATGAGGGTATCAAGCGATTTAAATAAAGAAAAACTGGATATCACACTGGAGAGAGGGAGTATGGAAGAAGTGAATGTTTTCAAATATTTGGGAGTTGACTTGTCAGTGGATGGGTTTATGAAGGATGAGGTTAACCATAGAATTGATGAAGGAAAAAAAGGTGAGTGGTGCGTTGAGGTATCTGTGGAGACAAAAAACGTTATCTATGGCGGCAAAGAAGGGAATGTATGAAAGTATAGTGGTACCAACACTCTTATATGGGTGTAAAGCTTAGGTTGTAAATGCTGCAGCGAGGAGGCGGCTGGAGATGTCCTGTCTAAGGGCAATGTGTGGTGTAAATATTATAGAGAGAATTCAGAGTGTAGAAATTAAGTGTGGAGTTACTAAAAGTATTAGTCAGAGGGCTGAAGAGGGGTTGTTGAGGTGGTTTGGTTATTTAAAGAGAATGGAGCAAAGTAGAATGACTTGGAGAGTGTATAAATCTGTAGGGGAAGGAAGACGGGGTAGGGGTCATCCTCGAAAAGGTTGGAGGGAGGGGATAAAGGAAGTTTTGTGGGCGAGGGGCTTGGACTTTCAGCAAACGTGCGTGAGTGTGTTAGATAGGAGTGAATGGAGACAAATGGTTTCTGGGACCTGACGAGCTGTTGGAGTGTGAGCAGGGTAATATTTAGTGAAGGGATTCAGGGAAACCAGTTAGCTGGACTTGAGTCCTGGAAATGGGAAGTATAGTGCCTGCACTTTAAAGGAGGGGTTTGGGATATTGGCAGTTTGGAGGGACTTCTAAACTGTCGTATCTGAGTGCCTCTGCAAAGACAGTGATTATGTATGAGTGAGGTAAAAGTGTTGAATGATGATGAAAGTATTTTCTGTTTGAGGATTTTTTTTCTTTTTGGGTCACCCTGCCTTGGTGGGAGACGGCCGACTTGTTGGAAAAAAAATATATTAATAGTAAACTAACATATACAACATACAACCTACCCACTACATACAAAATCACCATACACCTTTACTCACATATAATGTTTTACCTGCCGGCTACTGAGCCTGCAGGTAAAACATTATATGTACTCTCAAAAACACAGGCCCTTGCACACACTAAGGCCTTTAATGAAAATCATGAGAGCATAACAACAATTATATAAAAAATGGCTTAGACTTGGCCAAAAATACTACCCACATACTTACACAAACACCAGACCATGACTTATGATGTCTTGCTCCAGCAAACGCTCTTCTCGTACTGACTCAAACACACCTCGCCTGCTCCTGTCCTGGCTACTCTGACTGACCAGGAATAATATGCGTCTGGTTTCAGAACAAATCCTGTAAACTGACATTATATATGGAGCTTTTTTATACACATTTTACAATACACTGCGTAATACACACGTAAAATGGTGGGGCTGTCAGAGCCTTTTACAGTACAACACGTGTAAAGTGGTGGGACTGTCAGAGCCTTGTACAATACAGCACATGTAGTGTGCAAGTTGATTCTTCTACCACATGTATTACTACTGCTACTACCACTAGTATTACACCTCACTCTAAGCCTATATATACCCTCTGTCCATGTATTGTTTGTAACGGCTTGATAAAGCTCCTAGAGAGCAAAACGTTGCCACAATAAAATGTCACATTAGTTTCACTTGTGTCCTTTTACCTAACACAATACATGTAAAGTGGTGGGGCTGTCAGAGTCTTGTACAGCACAACACATGTAAAGCCTATCTCAAACTTCTGCTTAGATTACATCAAGAGCCCGGCACACTTTTGAAGTGATAGATGTACATGTTGCCTTGTAATTACAGGGAGGGAATTGTTTATCTAAGCTTGAAGTTTGTGAAAACAGTGATTAAAAAAAGAGAGAGTTGAACTAATATTCACGAAGGTTGAGGGATTCCATACGAAAAATATCACTCCAGGCACTGTAGGATCCGTATGGGCTTAGCGGTTTCTTATGCATAAAATAAAAAGAAGGAAGAACAACAACAATTTCCAAATTTCACGCATGGATCTGCAAACGTTTTAGTAATTTATATAATAAGGGGAAAAACCTTTATAAATATCACATGAAGATAATAATATTGTAGAGTATAGAACTCATCTGGGTCTGGGTGTGTGTTGTAAAATAAAATAAAAAGAAGGAAGAACAACAAAAATTTCCAAATTTCACGCATGGATCTGCAAACGTTTTAGTAATTTATATAATAAGGGGAAAAACCTCTATAAATATCATATGAAAATAATAATATTGTAGAGTATAGAACTCATCTGGGTCTGGGTGTGTGTTGTAGGTTGGTATAAGGTTTGTCAGGAAACAGGACAAGTGTTTCCTGACATTACATAAGAAGGAACACTGCAGTATGCCTACTGGCCCATGCGAGGCAGGTCCAAGTCTCCTACCGGCTTATACCACTGACCCAACCTAGTCAGGTCCAACTCACACCCACTCATGCATTTATCTAACCTATTTTTAAAACTACACAACGTTTTAGCTTCTATAACATTTGTTTCACTTATCTACAACTCATCTATATCCTTCCTGAATCTGAATTTTTCCAACTTAAAACCATTGCTGCGATTTCTGTCTTGGCTAGATATTTTTAGCACGCTGTTTACATCCCCTTTATTTATTCCTATTTTCCATTTATACACCTCGATCATATCCCCCCTAATTCTACACCTTTCTAGAGAGTGCAGATTCAGGGCCCACAGTCTATCCTCATAGGGAAGATTTCTGATACATGGGATCAACTTTGTCGTCTTCCATTGTACGTTTTCCGGTGCATTTCTATCCATTCTGTAATGCGGTGATCAGAACTGTGCAGCATAATCTAAATGTGGCCTAGCCAAAAATATATCGATTTGAAGAACAACCTGAGGACTTCTATTATTTATGCTTCTTGATATGAAGCCAAGTATTCTGTTCACTTTATTGCGAACACTTATGCACTGTTGCCTTGGTTTCAGATTACCTCTAACCAGAACTCCCAAATCCTTTTCGCAATCAGTAATATTAAGATCTATGTACATTATTTAGTTAACATGTGGCGACTTTAGCCTCATAATCCTTTTTTGCTTTTCTTATTCCCTTTTTTATTTCTCTCTTTAACAGAATATATTGATTTCTTAACTTCCCATCCCCTCTTTTGATATGTCTATATATGCCTCTCTTTTGACCAGTGAGATGTTTTAATCTATTTTTTATCCATTTGGGATCATTTTTGTTAGATCTAATTTCCCTACTCAGAACATAAGTTGTCTGGGCAGCTAGATCTATGCTCTGAAAAAACATCATATTAGCAACCATCACCACCTACCTGACCCATACTCTGGTCATGCCAATTCAGCTCGCCCAGGTAATTTCTGTCCCATGAAATCGGCTAAGCAGAAGTGTGGGACAGAGACTTGATTGCAGTTATTTGGGTAATTCCTCAATATATTGAAATTAAGTGATTTGTGATCGCTTTCCCCAAGCTCATCATTAACCTCAAGATTATTAATTAGTGATTCTTTGTTGGCAAGAACCAAGTCAAGCAGATTGTTTCCTCTAATTGGTTCTGTCACAAACTGTGTTAAAAAACAATCCTGAACTGTATCAAGATTTCCTGTCATATTGTTCCAATCAATTAGTATAAAGTTAAAATCTCCCATTAACACAATATTTTCATATCTAGACGCCTTATGAATTTCATCCCATAGCAGCTTACTGCACTCCCTATCAAAGTTTGGGGGCAAATAAATCTCACCCAAAATTAATTTTTCATGACCCTTGAGAAACTGTAGCCAAACAGATTCTGTGTCCGATGTTTCTAATCTTATATCTTGTCTAACACAACAATTTAAATTATCTCTGACATACATCACCACTCCACCACCCTTCCTGTTGACCTTATCAGTGTGGAATAGTTTATAGCCCTGTATGTTGTATTCAGAAGGCAT
This sequence comes from Cherax destructor, assembly GCA_009830355.1. NCBI lineage: Eukaryota > Metazoa > Arthropoda > Malacostraca > Decapoda > Parastacidae > Cherax > Cherax destructor. The sequence continues at coordinate 1,180,554 of WNWK01000013.1, forward strand.
TTCTCTATCTTTCAGGTTGAACTAGGTCTCCCTTATACAATAATATCTATATTACCTGCACATGCAAGTAATCTTAGCTCATCTCTTATTTCTTAGACTCCTACTATTAGTATAGTAAACCTTAAGGGAGGTAGTCACTCTGTCCTCTACTGTCTTTCTTTGTTGATCAATTGCTTTGCCTTTACTAGCAACTTTATTTTGAATATTGTCTTTTAAACATATCCCTGATGTATCCTGGTAATATCTGTTTTCAACTCTAGTACTGAAGCCTGATTGTTTCCCCACACATACACCCATACCTCTATAATCGATCAATTTAAAGTCCTAGACAAGTCAGCAATGGTCCCCTGAATCGAGTTGGCTAATGCAACCACTCCTGCCCCAGAGAGATGTACCCCATCCCTTGCATACATATCACGTTTGCAATAGAATTTGTCCCAGTTATCAATGAATGGGATTGCAAGTTCGTTGTAGTACCTGTTTAGCCAGCAATTTATACCAATTGCCCTAGACATCCATTCATTGCCCACTTCCCTTCTAGGCAAAATGCTACATATGATTGGGACTCCTCCCTTAGACCTGACTACATCTATGGCAGACTTGTACTTATCCGGCAGTTCCTGTCTCCTGTCCTTCCCGATGTCATTTCCACTAGCACTAAGACAGATAATGGGCTTGTTCCCATGACCTGACATAATATTATCCAACGTGTTGACTATGTCACCAACACCAGCTCCTGGGAAACACTCTGTCTCACCTTCCTATCTCTTACAAAAAGCACAGTCCATATATCTTACCTGGGAGTTTCTCACAACCAGAATGTTCTTACCTTGAATAGCATGGAAGTCAGTGGTACCTTTAACCTCACTAACCAATGAAGTACACTCGTTCTGGAGAATCGGGTCTTAGTCATATGATGATCCACAGCTGGAGGTTAAAGTTATCTGACCAAGGCCTTCCGCTGGCTTACTGGTCCACCTCTTTAAAAATCATTGTTATGATTTTAAACATTTATATCATTAGGATGTGTGGTGCCGGGTGCAGGGGTGATGTACTTGTACACTCAGCTGAGATGTTCACTGTCATGTATACCCGTCATTTTACCCTCTTTTGATATTATATACATAAAGGATATAGTCATAACCATAATTTTTGAAGGGGTGGAGGGGTAAGTCAGCGGAAGGCTTCGGTCAGTTGACCACAAGCTCCAGCTGCGGGTCATCATATAACTTAAGACTCGCGTCAGGCAACACTTGTCCTATTTCCTGACAAACCTTACCTAACCTCGCCCTCCCTAATTAATCCGAATAATCTTGTCCTTTTTTTTTTGGGGGGGGGGGGATGAATTCCTGTAGTCTTCCACGTAACTATTCTTGCAGCTCGTCCGTGTCTTCCTCTAGCTTGTTCTATTCTCCATCGTTCACATTCCTTTCGGTAACGTCACATCATCTGCAATGAAACGTAGAAGTTAATCCCCTCTGAGAGGTCGTCACCTGTATCAGAATTAGTAATGATTTTCGTCAGCTTTGCCCAAACTGATGTACGCTACCGCACCCCTCACTCTCTACTGATGTACGCTACCGCACCCCTCACTCTCTACTGATGTACGCTACCGCACCCCTCACTCTCTACTGATGTACGCTACCGCACCCCTCACTCTCTACTGATGTACGCTACCGCACCCCTCACTCTCTACTGATGTACGCTACCGCACCCCTCACTCTCTACTGATGTCGCTACTGCACCCTCACTCTCTACTGATGTACGCTACTGCACCTCACTCTCTACTGATGTACGCTACCGCACCCTCACTCTCTACTGATGTACGCTACCGCACCCTCACTCTCTACTGATGTAGCTACCGCACCCTCACTCTCTACTGATGTACGCTACTGCACCCCTCACTCTCTACTGATGTACGCTACCGCACCCCTCACTCTCTACTGATGTACGCTACCGCACCCCTCACTCTCTACTGATGTACGCTACCGCACCCCTCACTCTCTACTGATGTACGCTACCGCACCCCTCACTCTCTACTGATGTACGCTACTGCACCCCTCACTCTCTACTGATGTACGCTACCGCACCCCTCACTCTCTACTGATGTACGCTACCGCACCCCTCACTCTCTACTGATGTACGCTACTGCACCCCTCACTCTCTACTGATGTACGCTACTGCACCCCTCACTCTCTACTGATGTCGCTACCGCACCCTCACTCTCTACTGATGTACGCTACTGCACCCCTCACTCTCTACTGATGTACGCTACCGCACCCCTCACTCTACTGATGTACGCTACTGCACCCTCACTCTCTACTGATGTACGCTACCGCACCCTCACTCTGCTGATGTACGCTACCGCACCCTCACTCTCTACTGATGTACGCTACTGCACCCCTCACTCTACTGATGTACGCTACCACACCCCTCACTCTACTGATGTACGCTACCGTACCCCTCACTCTCTACTGATGTACGCTACCGCACCCCTCACTCTCTACTGATGTACGCTACTGCACCCCTCACTCTCTACTGATGTACGCTACCGCACCCCTCACTCTCTACTGATGTACGCTACCGCACCCCTCACTCTCTACTGATGTACGCTACCGCACCCCTCACTCTCTACTGATGTACGCTACCGCACCCCTCACTCTCTACTGATGTACGCTACAGCACCCTCACTATATACTGATGTACGCTACCGCACCCTCACTCTCTACTGATGTACGTTACCGCACCCTCACTCTCTACTGATGTACGCTACTGCACCCTCACTCTCTACTGATGTAGCTACTGCACCCTCACTCTCTACTGATGTACGCTACCGCACCCCTCACTCTCTACTGATGTACGCTACCGCACCCCTCACTCTCTACTGATGTACGCTACCGCACCCCTCACTCTCTACTGATGTACGCTACCGCACCCCTCACTCTCTACTGATGTACGCTACCGCACCCCTCACTCTACTGATGTACGCAACTGCACCCCTCACTCTCTACTGATGTACGCTACCGCACCCCTCACTCTCTACTGATGTACGCTACCGCACCCCTCACTCTCTACTGATGTACGCTACTGCACCCCTCACTCTCTACTGATGTACGCTACTGCACCCCTCACTCTCTACTGATGTACGCTACCGCACCCCTCACTCTCTACTGATGTACGCTACCGCACCCCTCACTATATACTGATGTACGCTACCGCACCCCTCACTCTCTACTGATGTACGTTACCGCACCCCTCACTCTCTACTGATGTACGCTACTGCACCCCTCACTCTCTACTGATGTAAGCTACTGCACCCCTCACTCTCTACTGATGTACGCTACCGCACCCCTCACTCTCTACTGATGTACGCTACCGCACCCCTCACTCTCTACTGATGTACGCTACTGCACCCCTCACTCTCTACTGATGTACGCTACCGCACCCCTCACTCTCTACTGATGTACGCTACCGCACCCCTCACTCTCTACTGATGTACGCTACCGCACCCCTCACTCTCTACTGATGTACGCTACCGCACCCCTCACTCTCTACTGATCAAACTTGGTTACTTCACATTTCCCCAGGCGCTGTATGAGCCCTAATAGGTTTAGCGCTTCCCCATGTATTTAACGATAATCATTCCTCTGTTCTTTATTGGATAACCTGTAATCTACTTAAGAGCTTTCTCTTTTACCCTGAATGTTTCTATAGTTTGTAGATCAGACTGGTTGTGTATGTGTGTGTGTGTACTCACCTAGTTGTGGTTGCAGGGGTCGATTCATAGCTCCTGGCCCCGCCTCTTCACTGGCCTCTACTGGGTCACTCTCCCTGCGCCATGAGCTTTATCATACCTCTTCTTAAAGCTATGAATGGATCCTGCCTCCACTACATCGTTTCCCAAACTATTCCACTTCCTGTGTGTGTGTGTGTGTGTGTGAGAGAGAGAGAGAGAGAGAGAGAAGTCAGCTGTCTGTTGGATTCAGTCACGTCTTAATTACTAAAATCTGGCTTTTTCGAATCTTGGCCTCCATAGACAGTCTCGTTATTTTCCACGTCATCAACAAGCAGTAATTTATGTATATTTATGTATAGCAGAAATAAAAAAAAAAAAGATTTAAGTGGTGATCCTTAGGGGACTCCACTCATCACGGTGGCCCACTACGATGCCTTCACCCCTACCATCACTGTCTTGTCCACGTATTTTTTCATCAACTTGATCATCTTTCTTACTCCTGTCTGTCTTCCCATTTGTAAGTCAGCCTGTGTGTGTGTGTGTGTGTGTGTGTGTGTGTGTGTGTGTGTGTGTGTGTTACATTATGCACGTGCCCCTATGCGTACGCGCGCTTTTCCATGTACACACCGCATATAATGACAGTCGTTTTACGAACACGTGACAAACCGACACCTGACCGTAATATATATCATAAAAGAGACAGGAAAAAAAGGCAAAAGGGAGTGAGAGAAGGAGGGAGGGGGTAGGAAGGAGGAAGAACGAGAGGGAGGTGTGAGAGTAGACATTTGGGAACCGTCCCGCTCCATTGGGTTGAAGGGAGAGGTTAGTGATGAAGAGGGAGGGAGAGGTTAGTGATGAAGAGGGAGAGGTTAGTGATGAAGAGGGAGGGAGAGGTTAGTGATGAAGAGGGAGGGAGAGGTTAGTGATGAAGAGGGAGGGAGATGTTAGTGATGAAGAGGGAGGGAGAGGTTAGTGATGAAGAGGGAGGGAGAGGTTAGTGATGAAGAGGGAGGGAGAGGTTAGTGATGAAGAGGGAGGGAGAGTTTAGTGATGAAGAGGGAGGGAGAGGTTAGTGATGAAGAGGGAGGGAGAGGTTAGTGATGAAGAGGGAGGGAGGGAGAAGTTAGTGATGAAGAGGGAGGGAGGGAGAAGTTAGTGATAAAGAGGGAGGGAGAAGTTAGTGATAAAGAGGGAGGGAGAAGTTAGTGATAAAGAGGGAGGGAGGGAGAAGTTAGTGATAAAGAGGGAGGGAGAAGTTAGTGATAAGGAGAAAGAAAGTTAAATGGTGAGGGAGGGGTGGGGGGGACGCGGATGAGAAGGAAGAGAAAGCAGATGTGACGTCAGGGTCATTTGAGGTCACATTTGCAAATTTCAAATACGGTAAACAATCAAATTTTGGAAAGCAGATAATAAACAACAGACTGGAATCCAGTGTCGCTCAGTGTTTATTAATTTTGCACCTCCCTTCAAACACACCATCTCTCGGGGTGGGGTGGGGGTGAAGTCATATATCTCGAGGGTGGGGAGGACAGGAGGGAGCGACGTCGAGCAGGGGTTGGGGAGGGGAGAGACATCAGATCTCCAGGATCAGGGGGAGGGGAGAGACATCAGATCTCCAGGATCAGGGGGAGGGGAGAGACATCATATCTCTAGGGTCAGGGGGAGGGGAGAGACATCATATCTCTAGGGTCAGGGGGAGAGACAAGAGAGAAACTTGCAGCTCCAGGGTCAGGGGGACACACAAGCCTAGCAGCTTCATTATCATACAACTCCTGATAATTTCACGCTGGTTAAGGCGATATTTTTCGCCATCTGTCTATGAGTTCACGCTCCTTGACTTCCACTTGTCATCCATCTGTGACTTCCACTTGTCATCCATCTGTGACTTCCACTTGTCATCCATCTGTGACTTCCACTTGTCATCCATCTGTGACTTCCACTTGTCATCCATCTGTGACTTCCACTTGTCATCCATCTGTGACTTCCACTCTTTCTTTGGTTGTCTATTTTGTCTTTGACTTAATAATCTTTATCACTGACTCTTTTGCCTTCGCTCGATTTGGGTTCTTATATTTATTCCTTCGGGTATATTCCACCTGCTCTTACATGCATTTGGTATCCCTCTTTCAATTCCAGCAACACAAACTCTTGACTTCGCTTGATATCCCTCTTCAAAACTATATGAAGTCTACCTGGAGGGTGTTCCGGGGGTCAACGCCCCCGCGGCCCGGTCCTTGACCAGGCTTCGCGGTGGATCAGGGCCTGATCAACCAGGCTGTTATTGCTGGCTGCACGTAGTCCAACGTATGAACCACAGCCCGACTGATCGGGTTCTGACTTTAGATATCTGTCCAGCTCCCTCTTGAAGGCAACCAAGGGTCTAATGGTAATTCCCCTTGTGCCTGGTGGGACGCTGTTGAACAGTCTTGGGTCCCGGACACTTATTGCATTTTAGTGTCTAGAAGAAGCTAAAACCGTTGGGAGTTATACATTTGGGGGAATGTCAGGCAATCAGTCCCCTCAAGGCAGGATTGGTCCAAATCCTCGCATTAAGAGACTCTCACAGGCATCAAGACATATTTACCCTAAGGGAAGAAGATAAATGAAGAAATAAAAGAAGAAACAGGACCACATGTTTGCCACGGTCACCTTTAGGGTCATAATATTGAGTCAAATTACACACATTGACATAATCTCCTAATAAACAGAGTATTATACTGGCAACACTGCTAGCTGTAAATGGTGCAGTCCACAGTCCGGTGCAGCAACACAAACACACACAAACACACACACACACACACACACACACACAACCAGATAACTGCGGCAGCATATGGGCGTCTGGCAAACCTTAGATTAGCGTTCCGTTACCTTAACAAGGAATCGTTCAAGACACTGTATACCGTATACGTCAGGCCCATACTAGAATATGCAGCACCAGTCTGGAACCCACACCTGGTCAAGCACGTAAGGAAACTAGAGAAAGTGCAAAGGTTTGCGACAAGGTTAGTTCCACAACTCAGGGGTCTGTCTTATGAAGAAAGGTTGAGGGAAATAGGACTAACAACACTGGAGGAAAGAAGGGTCCGAGGAGACATGATAACGACATACAAAATACTGCGGGGAATTAACAAGGTAGATAGTGACAGGTTGTTTCAGAGAGGGAACACAGAAACAAGGGGACACAACTGGAAGCTGAAGACTCAGATGA